>ML800365.1:272308-288434 GCA_009831015.1 Picea engelmannii | reverse complement strand
TTTTTTTTTGAATGATGCTTAAGTACTAATTAGACACTTGTGTGATGCAGAAGTCGGTCCGCGACGACCATACAGTATTCCCTGAAATCGTCGAAGTCACCGAGGAGATGAGGCGGCTAGAGGAGAAGCTGAGAGAGTCCTTCAAAATCTGCAGGGCAACCTGTCTCGTTTGACTCATAGGATTTTGATGGTTCAGGTAGAGGATTTGCTGGGAGCCATGAAGCGACAAGTGGTTGGTGTGCCCAGATCTTGGGTGTGACTCTTTTGGCGTCTCACAAACATCATAGTTTGTTACCATGACACACATTTGGAACCACATATGTAGATGTCGTGGAAATTGTAGTATCGATTGTATATGTGTATTGAGGGTGTTAGCCCCAATTTTGGACTATAAACACCATATGTTTTGAAATCTATATATAAAAAAGGGATCTTCAGCTTTACTTATATTACAATGTGTACATTGACGAGATGGTTTTCTTTTCTTTAGTTATGTGACAAATGCCAATCTAAAATGAAATCATAATAAGCATCAAATACATGATTAGAACTCATAGGAATGTGATAATAAGTAATAAAATCAAAGTGTTGTTCTAAAAGACGTACCTGTAAGAATTGTTAGAGTAAAGTAGGATCGCGCATGCGAAAATTGTCGTTCAACTGACATACTACTAATTGGGAATCTAGGAGAACCTCTAAAGAGATAATACCATGTGATATAGCATCGCACAAAAGTTCTATAATGGTTCTATATTTAGCCACATTATTCCTGGATGGCCCTAGGCATATGCCACCTAAAGACACTTGTAGAACCTCGGGTGAGTAAACCACCCAAGCAACAAAACCCAAGTTTTTTGTATGATGACTGGCTCCGTCTGTGAATCCTAGGTAGACCGAAGACTCCGTTGACATTTTACAACCAATGGAAAACTCGATAATCAAGTTGAAGACGAAAAGAAAGGGAAAATATATATACACTAAATTACATTAGTATAAAAAACGTTTCACTCAAGCTTGGGGCTCAAGCGTAATATTTTTTCAGGTAGAGCCCATTCCTAGGCTCAGCCAACATATTCCCTTCATAATATTCTAACTCATATAGTCCTTTTTCTAAGACACGTCGCACGATATAGGGACCGTGCCACATGGGTTTAAACTTGCCTTCCCCCAACGGTTCTTTGGCTTGATCATACAAGAGGACCATGTCACCCTCAACGTACAATCAAGGACAAACAGACTTATCATACTGGACCTTGACATGTCTTTTTTTCACCTCAATGGTCATAGAGGCGTCTCGACGTTACTCGTCACGACTCTTTAGGTGTACAAGGCATCACTTGAGATTCAAAGTGTCAGGTAGGAGCGCAACTGCCAACTTAAGAGAAGGAATTTCATATTCAATAGGTAATATCGACTCCAAACCATATACTGACTAGAAAGGGGAAAATCCAGTGGTAGGCTTGACCGAGGTTCGATATTCCTATAGTGTGGGATATAGCATAATGTGTCACTCGGACTTACTCAAGCTGACAATTTTTTTGAAAAATGGTATTTAGAGACTTGTTGATGGCCTTTAATTGTCCATTTTCCTGAGGGTAATAAGGAGAAGAATGACCATTTATAAACCCCAACTTAGATGCTAGATCTTCCATCATTTCATTCTGAACCTGACTGCCATGATCGGTGACAATATCACTCGGGATATCGAACCGAGCTGTAATTTGATTGAATACAAAGAAAGCGACAGTGCTCCTATCGGATTTAAATGTAGGCATAGCCTTGAACCACTTAGAAAAGTGTTTGATGGCCACTATAATGTGTTGATTCCCCCCATTCGAAGTTGGGTTGCAATACATGAAGTCCACCCCCCACTTGGTGAAGGGACCGACGGTAATGACTGGGTGAAGAGGGGATGGATGCTAGCCCATTTTCCTAGTGAAAATCTGGCAGGGGTGACACTTATTAACCGCTTCAGTACAATATTTAAATATGGAATGCCATAAATAACTGGCTCACAAATTTTTCTGGGTTGTCGCAAGCCCAGATATATGACCAGCACAAGCCCCACTGTGGAAATCGTTTAAGACTGAATCGACTTCTCTGTGATTTAAATAATGATAAAAGACATTGTCTATTCCTCAGCGATACAAAGTGTCATCAACGATAGTATAATTATTAGCTTGGTATCTTACACGCCATCGGTTATCTCACGAGAGATGTTGAGGTAAATTCAAAGTTTGAATATAGAGAACAATGTTTCAATACCAGGGGTTGGATGATGAGACAATAAAAATGTGTTTGTCCGCAAACAAATCAACATGGATAACATCCTCATATAATCATGGAAAGTTAGATATTAACTCCACGAAGGCTAGTGATTTCTTGGATATCACAGAAGAAAAATCGAGATCAAATTCTTATAGAATGAAAATCCATTTATTATATTCCCCCCCTATGATACACCTTGTAAGGATGTATTGAAACAGATTGACATCGTAAACCATAGTAGTCTTGTAGAGCAATATATAATGACATAAATGTTGGACTGTGTGAATGACATCCAAAGCTAGCTTTTCAACGTGAGAATAATTAAGCTCAGGACTGACTAAGTTTATACAAAGATAGTAGATGATGTGATCATGGAGCTCATCATCCTCCTGTACCAAAACCATACCAATCGTCTCCTAGGACGCGACGATAAAAATCAAGTAATCCCTACTGTATTTAGGAGACTTCAATAGAGGCATCGATACCAAGGCTTTCTTCAAAGCATCGAAGGACTCCTGGGCTCGCTCATCCTAGATAAAAGGGATGTCCTTCTTCAAAAGACGCATGAAACCCTTAGTAATATTGACATAATTTACTATAAAATGATGTATAAATTTATCCTTCCCATGTAAACCTTGAATTTGTTAGAACCATTCATGGTTTCGATGATATCTTCATCCAAGGTCAAAGTCTCATCGATTCATTCATGTGAACAAGACAACGAAGTGGCCCATATGGGCGTAAGAATGGGATTCTCCTCGTCCGTCGGTGAGGTAATTGTAACAACCCTAGTGAAATAGTTGCATAGGGTTTATCAAGTATAGTTAATTAAATAATTAACTATCTTAATGTGTATTAGTTAAGTAATGATTAACTATTAATAATATTAATTAATTAATTAATTAATTAATATTTGTTTAATATATGTTGATTAATTAATTAATTGATTACTTAACACATTTAATGATTTGGGTAAAGAATTAAAGGCTTAATAGCTTTAATTTATTTATTATAAAACTTTACGTATGACAGGGGATAGGGTATTGAATGGAGGGATAAGGTGGGTGGCATTAAATGAAGGAGGAGGCGGTGAACGGGGAGGATATGAAGGGGAGAGGCATTCAAAAAAGGGACTTTTGGGAATTTGGGGAAAGGAGAGCATTTGAGAGCATGGACTGTATTTTTGTGGAGGATATTTTCTGGTTTGGAGTTTGGGTGAACTGTTACAGGGGGCACCAGGTTGTTGGGAGTTTTGGGCTCCGAGGCCAGGAATCCTCACCGAATCCTGGAGCTAGGGAGTTGGATAGGCTCTTTTCCTAGCTGGCAGGGAGGAAAATTCGGCTTTGGGCAGAGCAACAGAGAGGAAAGCTAGAGATCGAAAACTTAGCATCAGACAGAGGTATTTTTTATTTATGTATTCTCATGAATATGTAGTGTTATGTGGTTGTTACATAATCTTATTATGATCTGTTCATAAATTTTATTTAAGCTGAATGGTTATATGTTGGTTATGAAATTGTAAAAATGTTAGGATAGAATTTCTTAATCAATTTATTTTTGTTTTATAAGGCTCTGTTTGAAGAGATCCTTACACATGGTATCAGAGCCCGGTTTCAAAGCTGAAACCTAGGGCTTGAACACCCACATAATTGTGCAGATTGTTCCCTAAAAACAACTCCTAATCTACAACCCAGAAACCTTTTATTTACGGGTCATAAACCCTATGAAGACTCCCATGTTCCAACCACCTTTACTAATCCTACTAATCCTCGCCTGCACAAAGGAAGGATTAACAAGAATTAGCTTCAGAAATATTTTATCTTAAACCAAAAATTATGAAAGATATATAAACAATAGTTATATTCAACAATATTTTATTATAAACAAAAGATTAGGAAAGTATATATACTAGTTTTCTTATATAGAGAATTATATATACACAATAACGAAAATAAATAAATAATAATAATAATAAAATAATCATTCACAGACCAAAAAACAAAATATTGGCATACAACCAATCTCTATTTAGGCACATCAGAGTGGAGATCAAAGTCTAGAAACAACACACAAGAAACCAAGTCATTAGACACCAAATCCACGCACTATTGTGAAGTCGATACCTTTCTGCATGCCACAGTAACTCAACATCAAGCCAACATGTGAATCAAAGCACCCAAGCACAAAGCCACGCGCTCTACCAAGCCACAAAGAGGAGGGGACCCTGTCCCATGCGCTACGCATATTGAAAATATATATATATATATAAGTATTTACAGTATAAAATAAATATACATATATAAAATAAATGTAAAAACAAAAAAGTTATATATCTTCATCCCATATAGAGATTGCATCCCTTTCTCTGAGACAAGAGGCCGGTGGCCGAACCGTTCCAGTGAACAATCACATCGCAGAAAACCCACATGAAATGATGTTGAGTCGTATAGCTCTTCATTTCTTGAAATGTATTAATGGTGTGGCCCTCCCAAGATTCCAAGGCCTCCACAACAAGATAATCGATGTCAGTAATGTTGTTTCGAATAGACTTCGGAGAGAGTGATCTTTGAACTAATCTTCTCAACCGTGCATGGTAATCCCCCTGTTGAAAAAATAGAGCCTGCGGTCCGATCATTCCTTCTTTACTTGCAGGAAACGTTGGCTTGAACAAATGAGCCTGGCTGACTAAAATGAATTTGGCTGCCTCTGGGCTAGCTATCATGATGCAAGGGCATCCCAGTATGTGTGTCTTGAAGATCTCTCCATACCTCTCCCGACCTTGAAACGAACCCATGCATCCACATTCACGGTCATATCCACGATGCTGAGAGACTTGTCTGCCAAAAAATTCCTGGAAACACCAGTGTTAAGAAATAGCGAATCCGCAGAAAGAGGGTAAGAGAGCACGGTAGTGTTCTTATGGCCCTGATAAAATATTGGCAGCTGGTTCTAGTCGATCTTATCCCTGCTGTATATGGCACTTTTCTTCATAAATTGAGCTGCGCACCTGCAACCATCAACATATCAAGTCAGTTACCAAAGAAACAACATACAAGCTAGTGCCCAAGCACACAAACCACCGAATTTAAAGTGGTATGTGCACGCAAGTAACCTAATCTTGAGCCATATCACATACCAAAGTCTAAAAACAACATACGCCAAACTCTAAGTTCACGTAAACCAACATAAGCCCAGTGCAAGTGCCATATCTGATTCCTTTCTACATATTTAAGGTGGAAAGGCTGGGCTGCCAATGCACCAACACCAGCACAAAATCAACACCCAACACCAAACACGATCTGCAAGGAAAGGAGCCCATGGGTCCATGTTTCTTGCACTACACAGACCTAGCTTCGAGCCCCAAGCTTGTGTTCTTGCTTAGCATGCAGCATCATACGACCATAGAGTTGACAAAATACACAAACCCTAGCACCGAGATATAAAATAAATAAATAAATATGAGGAGTAAGGGAGAAAATGGAAGGATGCAGAGCAGAAGGTAGACAGACTCATTGGTGTATTCGCGCTGTGTGTGATTGCAATACCCGTGCTGGGTATCAGTAGCAGCAGAGGGGTGGCGATCATGGGAACTCTCGGAGGATTGTGCGATGTGAAATATTTTCATAACTCACTGAGAGGGGATTCGATCCGTGCTCTCTGTGCTGGCGTGTTTCTCATTTATCAGTATAGCACCCAAATGAGCAGCCACAACAAACAATCCAACAACCAAGCGAATAGCCACAATAAAAACCTAGCACCCGAGCGCAAAGCCACATGAAGGAGAAGTTCATGAGGGCATAGTTACATCCCGCAGGCCTTGGCAAGCCATGAGAGAGGAGCCTCCAACCATTACCGTAACCCTAGCCACACTTGCAGAGTGAGAGAGGGGGAAAAAGAGCGCAACGTTATGAGAATGAGTGTAGGTTTAGTTTTAGGTATGGAAGGCACTGGAGGAAGCAAGAGGGTAACATGTGGATCACATGCGAGGTCTAGGTTCTTACGTGCGAGGTAAGTTTTTTTTTTATATATATTTATTCCGGTTATTTATCAATTAATTTTTCTTTTTAATTTCAATTATTCAAAAAAATATATAATAAACAAATCTGATAGTCTAAATAAATTAAATGATTTGGGTTTTTGTTTTAATTTAGGGATTTAAATTTTAAATTAATTAATTTAAATTTGATATAAAAAAAAATTACTTATATAAAAAAAAAGGGAATATAATAATAATAAGATAAAAAAAAAATTAATTATTATTATAAATTAATATAAAAACAATAATAGGAGTGATTAATAGTTAATGGAGGATTAGTTATAGTTAAGGGAAGATTAATAGTTAATGGAGGATTAGTATAGTTAATGGGAATTAATAATGAATGGAGGGAATATAAAAAATATATATATGTTGGGAAGGATGGGTTTTGAACCCACGACCACTCACCATGCCCAAGCACCTTAAGAAATGACCAAACACCAACACACCACACATGAGTCTTTACAAAATAAATTTATATATATAAATAAGTCAATGATCAATAGTAATGAAGTACCGTCTCGAAGTATAATCTCTGATTATCCAAGTGCCAACCTCACGAGACCATGCACACAACTCATCAAGCCAAGCGTCAATCCCTTCCATTCCATCCCACCAATGAGAGCCAAGCACCAAGCCCACAAGTGAGCGTATTGTGAACAACGTATTAACATTATAAAATTTTAATGTTAATAATGGATTTGAAACCTATTATTATTAATCAAATATATATATATCCCCTTGATTAATGAATGTAATAGTATAACTTTATAATTTACAGGTTAAAAGTTCTTGTAGAGTAGCGAGAGTTTGATGCATGTTATGGGGAATAGTCAGGGTAGAATCAGGGTATAATAGGAAGCACCATATAAGGGATCTGATGCATTGTGGCGAGTGTGGTACAATGCTAGTATAACTACCAGGTGAGAGGGTCGATAGTTTTCTTAGGCGAAGACATCAAGTTTAGACGCTTTAACCCTAACCTAGCCACTTCTCCTAAAGAGAGTAACGTCTGTTTACAGACAAGTAAAGAAAAACTAATGCCTAACCCTGTTATCTAGTTTAAGTTGCGCAAATATGAAATGTCCTTGAAATCACCCTAACAACCTTGGTTGATGCAGGTTAAAGCATACAGGATAGTTAGGACTTGAGGAAATCAAGGCAGAGGGGCATTGTCACAGGGACTGCCAGCGCCGCCACCACCATCGCCTGAACTAGCTCTCATACTGTTCTCTTTGGGGGCCATAAATGAGACTTTAAATGGGCGTCAACCGGCAAGGATCAAGGTGGAACCCCCACCATCTGGAACGGGTAATCCAGAAGCGTCAAGGGATTCAAGGGGAGGACCTCCACCCGAAGACATCACTAGAGAACTACAGAAGATCAAACTTTCAGAGTTTGTTGGGGGTCGCACCAGTGAATGCGCAGAAGCATGGTTGGGAGGCATGCTAAGGTGTTTTTCCTTAAGGGAATATGCATCCACTTCAAAGGCGAATATAGCAATTTTTCAGTTGAGAGACAGTGCCTTGAACTGGTGGGGAAACCTGGAAAGGCAACTGCATATTACCCTGGACACCGTATCTTGGGAACTTTTCGAGGAGAGGTTCTGAAGGAAATATCTTCCAGCTTACTATGAGGAACAATAGGTAGGAGCGTTTCATGCTCCAGTACAGGGAAACAAAACCGTAGAAGAATATGAGATCAGGTTTATGGAATTGGTCAAATATGTTTCATACATGGATAATGACCAATGACAGGAAGAACACTTTGTCTATGGGTTAAACCCTAAGATAAGGGCTATGGTGAGGATGTGGAAACTGTATTCAGTAGCGGAAGCTGTGGAAAACTTGCGTTATGTGGAGTAACACATGAACTTAACTGGAGGTACAAGACCGACCTTTCCGCATCATCCTAGATTCATGGGGAAGGCCCCTAGGACATTTCCCAGGGAAGGGGGCTCAAGGCCACCTCCATATGGTAATAGAGTCACACCAAGGACAATAGCCACAGGGATTTCAATGGCAGCAAGTGAAACATCCCATTCATCACCAACGACGCAGGCAGGTCCATGACCATATCATGCAGCAGCTAGTAGAGGCAGGGGTTCTAGGGGAAGAAACTCATATTAGAGACAGTCACATAACAGTGCGCAGGTTCAATCCTGTGTTACCTGTTGGGGGTGCGGAGGACCCCATTACCAACGTGACTGCCCAGAGTTATAATCAGGATTTGTTCATAGAGAAGGAAAGGCCCCGATGGGAAGAGAAAGTAGCAACCACCAGATTTACACAGCGGTTAATAATCATCAGGTTGAACATCAATCCACAGTGGTGGAGTCATCGGGTACGCTAAATCATATCAACGTTAAGATTATATTTGATTTTGGTGCTATAGATAGTTTCATTTCACCATCTGCATTAGAAAAGAGTGGGTTGGCAGCCTACAAGCATGATGAATTTAAGCAAGTCAAGATGGCTTTGGGGGAAAAACAAGCGGTAGGACCTAACGTTGATAATTGTATAGTAGACCTGGGAGTCTGTAATACCAGGTTGAAGGTATATGTCACTGCTCTTAGGGTGTATGACCTAATCATTGGAATGGATTGGTTAGAAGCTCATCAACCTTTAGTAGATTTTTTCGCAAAAAGGGTGCTTTGTGTTGACGATGAAGGAAGACCATTAGAGATCTAGGGTGTACGAAGAAAGGTGTCATCATGCTTTATCTCAAATATGAAGGTTAAGCGATTCTTGAGGCCACGGTGTCGACTATATGTAGTGGAAGAAGTGAATGAAAGGAAGGGACCCTCCTTGGATAAATACCCGGTATTGTCTAAATTTAAGGATGTTTTCCCGAATGCGTTACTACGGTTACCTCCTGAGAGGGAGATTGATTTTACTATTGAGCTAAAACCTGGTGCAAAACCAATTTCCAAGACTCCGTATTGGATGACAGCACTGAAACTTTGTGAGTTGCAAATGCAGTTGAAAGAGTTACTGGACATAGGGCTAATAAGGCCCAATGTCTCACCTTGGGGTACACCAGTAATTTTTGTAAAGAAGAAGGATGGTTCCTTACGATTGTGTATAGATTACAGGGAATTGAACTATGCTACAGTGAAAAATAGGTACCCAATGTCGCGAATAGATGACCTCTTCGATCAGATGAAAGGAGCAGCAGTATTTTTAAAGATCGATTTGTTATCAGGGTATCACCAGTTAAGGATTAAGGAAGACGATATTCCTAAAAATGCCTTTTGAACCCGGTTTGGACATTACAAGTTCATCATAGTACCTTTCGTATTGACCAATGCACCAGAATTATTCATGAGCCTCATGAACGGCGTATTTTGGAAGTACTTAGACCATTTTGTACAAGTATTTCTAAATGACATCCTCATCTATTCCAAGAACGAAAGAGAACATGAGGAACACTTGCGAGTGGCGTTGTCCTGCCTTAGGGAGAACAAATTGTATAGGAAGTTGTCGAAGTGTTCCTTCTTCTAGAGAGAAATCCACTATTTAGGTCATATCATTTCCGGTGAAGGAATCTCTATGGACCCAGAAAAGGTAAAGGCCATTATGGAGTGACCAGTGCCGAAAAATTCCCATGAGATGAGAAGCTTCATGGGGCTAGTAGGTTATTATCAGAGATTTGTGGAAAGATTCTCAAAAATAGCGAAACCCAGATATTTGTGGAAGGCTACTAACTAGTGTGCCAATTCTACGAGTGTTGGATATGGAAAAGGAATTCGTAGTTTGCACAGATGCCTCGAAGTAAGGGTTGGGGGCCTTGATAATGCAGGATGGAGGAGTGATAGCTTATGCATCAAGGAAGTTGAAGAAACACAAAGAGATTTACGCTACTCATGATTTAGAGTTGACAGTTGTAATGCTAGCTTTGAAACTTTGGAGGTACTATCTTGTGGGGAGAAACTTTGAGCTCAAAACGGACCATCAAAGTCTAAAAAATCTCTTCACTCAAAGGGATCTGAATTCTAGGCAAAGGCGATGGAGTGAATTTATGAGTGAGTACAATTTAGGTATTTCATACATCAAGGGAAAGGAAAATGTGGTCGCAAATGCCTTGATTAGGAGACCACACGTCTTCTCCTTGGTACCCTTAAAGGTCAATCTGAGGGAACATGTGTTGATGCAACTCCAAGGAGATAGTTAGTATTTAAAGGTTACTTTAAACCTCCAGAGTGGGAGATAATTAGATCCAAAGTATGAAGGATATAGTTTGGAAGCAGACTGACTATTGAGATATCGGGGAAGGATGTACAACCCTGAAGATGGGGATATTTGAAGCATCATACAGAAGGAAGCCCATAGAGAACTTTATTGTGCGCATCCGGGTATGAAGAATATGTACGAAGACATGAGGAAGCTTTTATTCTGGGTAGGCATGAAGAGCGATGTAGTCCATTTCATCGCCAAATTCCTAGAGTGTCAACAAGTGAAATCTGACCACCATCACCTCGCAGGCCTCGTACAACCACATAATGTTCCTATGTCCAAGTGGGAAGTCATCTCTATGGATTTTGTTGTGGGGTTTCCGCTCACATCTCATAGACACAATGCCATTCTTGTGATAGTGGATAAGTTAACCAAGAGTGATCATTTTATTCCGGTTAGAGACACTTACGATGTCACTGATGTGGCACGTGTGTTTGTAAGTGAGGTTATCCATTTGCATGGGATACCTAAGAAGATCATTTCAGATAGGGACTCTAGATTCACTTCTAGGTTTTGGACAAGTTTGCAGTTAGCATTGGGGACTCAGTTGAATTTAAGCAAAGTTTATCATCCTGAAACAGATGGGAAAACCAAGAGGGTAAATCAAGTCATGGAAGACATGCTTAGGATGTATGTAATGGATAATCAAATCCAGTGGGAGAAGTACCTACCTTTGGTAGAGTTTGCCTACAATAACAGTTTTCATAGCTCTATCAGAATGCCACCCTACGAAGCTCTGTATGGAAGCCCATGCAGAACGTCGTTGAGTTAGGATAGATTAGAAGATCGAGTAACAATTGGGCCAGAATTGATTCAAGAGATGGAGGAACAGGTGATTCAAATTAGGAAGAGACTAAAGGAAGCACAGGATAGACAGAAAAGTTATGCGGATGCACACAGGACTGATTGAAGTTATAATGTGGGAGATCAGGTTTTCATTCATATTAGGCCTAATAAGAGTACCATACGGTTCAAGAAGGGGACAAAGTTGTCACCTCAATTTATAGGACCATTCAGAATCCAAGAGAAAATTGGACCCATTCCCTATCATCTCGTACTGCCAACCCACTTGCATAAAAATCATAATGTTTTTCATATATTTGTTTTACGTCATTATGTTGTCAATGAATCACATAAACTAAATTGGAAGGAACTACAAGTATCAGACGTGGGAACTCTCACGGTATAACCGTTACACATATTGGACCATAGAGTCCAACAACTCAGGAACCATCTGGTAGACCAAGTTAAGGTATGATGGGAAAAGTATAGTCCAGGATCTGCTACTTGGGAAGACACTGAGACATTACGATGAGACTATCCCTCACTTTTTTGACCACCTCGAGAATATGTTTATCGAAGGTTGGGTGTATGTAACACCACCTTTTGACTTAGACAGCCAGGATTACCTGAGGCCTACAGACTTTTATTTTCTATTCACAAGTGAAACTATTAAATGATAAACTTGAACTTTTAGACGTGTAAATTTATGAATGTTTAAATATTATTGATAATGATGGATATGATGCGATATATTTTGAGAATGTAAATTTTATGAATGTTTAAATGTTATTGATGATGATGGATATGATGCAATCTACTATGTGAATGTAAATTCTATGAATGTCTAATTTTTATTGATGATGATGGATGTGATGCGACATATTGTGTGAATGAGAGTCCTATGAAGGTTTAAATGCTATTTGAATGATGTTGGATATGATGCCATCTGTTATGTAAATGATAATTTTATGAATGGGTATCGTTAATTGAATTATGAGATATTATGAGATCTATTTCTAACTTGAAAAATTTGATGTTAAAGTTGTTGGTATGTGGATATCAAATTGAAATTATGGTTGTATGCAATTATAGGATGATAATGCATAGAAATATATGAGTTTGTGCTATAGACTAATCTAGAGGTTATGGGCTATGAAATAGCCAAGGGATAATGATGATGAAAGTGGAGGTCATGACCAGTAGCCGAGAAACATTATGGTATGAATATTTGTATGTGAAATTATGTTGGTTTGGATGCATTGCTATGATATGTGGACCAATGCAGGATTTCAGGTGGGAAGACTACCCAAAACTGAATAGACGATGACAAAACTCCCAACAACATGGTGCCACTGTATATTCCATTGTAGGGTGTGGACCCTAGTCCTGTTAGGAGGGGTGGAGGAATTTCTCACCGTGTATCCTCTGAACCCTGAAGTCATGGGAGGACGATGTTAGCTCACACTCCCCTAGATGTGTGATGATGACTGTCAGTTGCCTATTAGGGAAGCTTGGTCAAGATAGTGACACTTCCACTTACGGGTTCTATTTGGAGTTAGGTCAATATAGTTGACGCTCTAAGATAGTCCAGCAGAGGAAGGATAGGAATGGAATATGGAAGTAAGTTAGGGAGGAAGGATGAGTAGAAATAGTTGAGAGAGTATGGAGATTTGTCCTATGTTGGAACTTATTGTTTTCCTTTTGAAAATAAAATTCATATATATATATATATATATATATATATATATATATATATATATATATATATATATATATATATATATATATATATATATATATATATATATATATATATATATATGAATATTCATAATTATGTAATTAAACTACAATTGTCTAAATAACATTATTGAGCTAGATAGTTGAAATTAAAGGATTTCGCAAACATTTGATTGGTTTATTTTTTTTTATAAAATGAATAGTCTTGTTGAATGGATTGGATGCATATGGAAATTACTATAGAGATGATAGTTATTGATATTAGTACATGAACGAGACTTGTATGTACTAGCTACACATGCATTTCTTGCACATGTACACTAGTATGAATGAGTTTCTTGTCTGTCTTACTAATAATAATGGTTATTTGTTATGAATGCGTAAACCATGTCTCTTTTCCCTTGTATCATAAAATACCTTAACTTCGGGACGAAGTTTCCTAAAGGGTGGGTGTATGTAACAACCCTAGTTAAATAGTTGCATAGGGTTTATCAATTATAGTTAATTAAATAATTAATTGTATTAATGTGGATTAGTTAAGTAATGATTAACTATTAATAATATTAATTAATTAATTAATTATTATTTGTTTAATATATGTTGGTTAATTAATTAATTGATTACTTAACACATTTAATGATTTGGGTAAAGAATTAAAGGCTTAATAACTTTAATTTATTTATTATAAAACTTTACGTATGACAGGGGATAGGGTATTGAATGGAGGGATAAGGTAGTAAATGGAGGGATAAGGTGGGTGGCATTAAATGAAGGAGGAGGCACTGAATGGGGAGGAAATGAAGTGGAGAGGCATTCGAAAAAGGGACTTTTTGGAATTTGGGGAAAGGAGAGAATTTGAGAGCAGGGACTGTATTTTTGCGGAGGATATTTTCTGGTTTGGAGTTTGGGTGAACTGTTACAGGGGGCACCAGGTTGCTGGGAGTTTTTGGCTCGGGGGCTAGGAATCCTCACGGAATCTTGGAGCTAGGGAGCCAGACAGGCTTTGTTCCTAGCTGGTAGGGAGGAAGATTCGGTTTTGGGCAGAGCAGCAGAGAGGACAACCAGAGATTGAGAACTTAGCATTAGACAGAGGTATTTTTTATTTATGTATTCTTATGAATATGTAGTGTTATGTGGTTGTTACATAAGATTATTATTATCTGTTCATAAATTTTATTTAAGCTGAATGGTTATATGCTGGTTATGAAATTGCAAAAATGTTAGGATAACATTTCTTAATCAATTTTATTTTTTTATAAGGATCTGTTTAAAGAGATCCTTACAGTAATAGGATTGGGATCGACGGAAGAGTCGAGAAAAGTTTGATATGAAATCTTTGCTGCCAATGGTGGCATGGGAATTCCATCATGTGACTGACCTTCACAAGATGAATTCGGGGAAGGTAGGGTCCAAGGATCACTAAAACAAGAAGTGTGGAAAGGAATGGACCTCTCTGTCGAAACAAGCCTACTGGACATGGCGTAGACATGGTGAATCGATGCCATGAAGTCAAAAGTACCCATAAAGGAAGAATACATTCCGACATAGATATTATTAGTTGTTAGCTGAGAATTGTCGATCACAGGGATTGACAGTCCAACCAATGCATTGGCACTAGCATACACAAAGGATAATTGGTCGATCGTCATGAGCTTCTCGTCATGAGGAAAAAAATGAGTACGGAAGATGGACTATATGATGATGACCATAGCAGAGGTCCAATTGCATCCTAGTAACAAGTTATAATCAAGAGGTGCATCAACTATATTAACTTCCACCTCTACCATCTTCCCACCTAACTGGACCAAAAAGTTAGGAAGAATACCGTGAGGGTGGAAGGAATGACCGTCAAAAGCAGTCAACATGTTTGTTGACTTAGAAAGAGTCGGATAACCTAAATATTTCCAATAGATCAGAGACATCACACATGTAGCAAATCCTTCATCAACAACCACATGTTTGATGGTATATTTCGAGTACCCCATGTGGATTTGGAATGCCACATGGTAAGGAAAGAAAGGCTTCACATATGTGACATCAAACTTGATAATGTTTGATCGACTGGGTTGTATATCTCCTAATGTAGATAGCAAGGCATTCCTCTATGAAGGATACATTTGGAGTACCTCCAAAGCTGACATCGCACAAGGGTTTTGAACAAGTTCTTCAACAATAGAGTAGTTCTGGGCAGCTCTAGCATTTGGAATGTGGGTAGAGAGCTTGATTACTTTCAGAATACGAGGTGTTGTATCTGGTTTTTCAATCTGTAAAGTTGTCTCTAGAGGAGGGGGAGGCGATTCTAGACTAGGTATAGTGTGTGAAGAACTATAATCTAGATATCGAGTGGCTACATGAACTTTCATATCAAACATATTGATACATAAACTATCATCATCTTACAATGATGGGTTTTCACTCCCACCAACCGCATTTATGAAATTTGAGGAGCTCTAGGACATCTGCTGGTTATGTGGGAAGGGATTTGTCAGCACGGCGGGAGGTAGAGATAATAGCCTCCTAGCTTCCGCAAGTTTGAGGCATAAATGTGTAAGGTGATCGTCTATGCAAAGCTTACAGGGAAATTTCACCTTACGTCTTTCTCTCTTTCCCTCTCCATCATTATTATTCGTCTTCTCATTATTACCATTGTCCTTGGGTTTATTATTATTTTTTCCACCCTTACGATTAATATTACGTCCTTTCTTATTATTCACGTCTAGTTGTTGGTTACCATTTGGGTTGGTCGACGATTGCACGAAATGTACATACGGTGACTGAGTGGGATTGGAAGAAATAGACGAAGTTGGACCTCGTTGTTACACATTATTTTCATCATCCCTATGATTGTTAATGATGTAAACCTATCTGTTGCCTTCAGAGGGGTCCGTGACCTGAGTTCCTAAAGAGAGAAGGGAGAAGAACTTTTCCTGAGAAAAGAAGTTGCATTTTCCTATGTAAAAACCTTATAAAAAAGGAAGTTCGTAGGTTGCTATATAGGAAGGGTGCAAGAATGACCCATTCTCGCAGGTTGCACTATAGATAGGGTGCGAGGTGTTCGCAGGTT
>ML800365.1:243732-253831 GCA_009831015.1 Picea engelmannii | reverse complement strand
GTGCGTCCTCTAGCCATGATTACGAGAAAGAGCAATTTCCATATTTTTATTAGCAATTTAATTCAATCATTTCATTTAACACAGTGGATGGCATAATGGTCCAATATCACAAGTTTGAAACCGCTCTTATACCATATGTAACAACCCCTTTGTTACATCACATATGTATTTGAGAAAAATATGATTTTTTTTAAAACATTAAAAGACATTATTAGACCAGGAAAACATTATAGTAACATACATCGGTAATACACATTCTAATTCTTTCAATCCATTTGAAAAACTAGATTTATATACTTCTTAAAGCATGAAGGAATCTGTCACTTCACGCAAAATAAAATACAACTACCCACTCAACCTATCCTGGAAGGTTAGGAATTCCAAGACACAATCAATTCTCAAGTCTAGTATTCGTCCAATAGATCTTGAACATTTAAGCTCTCAAGATCGACAACTGATCTAAGGAACAAGGAAGTGTCAAATTCCCATAATTTCAATTCATTCCACAATTCAAATATAAATTACAACATTCCTAACTACCCTTCTACAAACAGAGAAGATCTGGTAACATGGTTACTTCATCATAAAATCATTGCATACTAATTCAATAATTTATCACCTTACTCATTTAAGGATAGGAAGAAATTCCAGAAACATCAAGAAAATAACCTTAAATAGTAAAAGAAAATCCTTTTAATAGACAATCAACCATTTATGACAGCTTTAAATCACTTAGATAGAGTGAATAAATAACGTGTAACTGGGAGAGAGTTAGTTCTAAGAAAGATTTTAAGTTCTGTAAGAAGCGTGAAGCTTCTCCTTAGGTACCAAGGTTCCACACTTCTAGAGTCAAATCTAGAAGTGCATGGACAGGCTCCTCAAAATCCCAAGTTCATAAGAAATGGTTCTTTGTGTACATAGAGATCCTCTAAAGTCAGGCAGGGTTATAACCTTCAGAACTACAAATCTCATAAGAGAGAGTGAGAACACACACATGGGAGGTGAAAAATACACACACAACAATTAGAATCTAAATCTCATGAGGCATGCACTAAGAGTGTTGTAGTTAAAATCAAGGCAAATCTCAAGAGGGGAAGAGTGTATAGGGTTCAAAAAAGAACCAGAGGTTGAAATCCCTTTGAATGAAACTAGTGGATATGATTTTATCACGAGGAAATTAGAATCGCCACGACTATCCTATCAGACAAAATATGCGCACTTCTTAAAATCCTTAAGACCTTCAGGATTCACCACTTCGGCGTATCTGGGTCACCTGTTTTAAGAGAGCCCCTAATCCCAAAGTCACAAGATGATGTACACCATAGATCAATGAAGTAATATTAGCCATTGGATCCCCAAGGGTTTTACTAGTCAACTTAAAAGGTTCATAAAGGTAAAGAGTGAAGGAAACCTTGAATCTTTGAAGTCCAAGAGTGGAGAACAATCATAGATCTATCGATTGAATAAGATTTGTTGGATCGACGAGACTTCATATTCATATGTTTGGTAATTCATCAAAGAGACATGGTGTTAAGGATAAGGGACTCCTGAAGTACCCGAGTTTGGAGTACATCAATACTGTCAAATGTCAGGTACACATGTTTTTATATTTTAGTATTCATCTTTTGGTCATTCAGGAAGTGTGTTGAAGTTGTGAAGGTGGGAAGGGTCCCAAACTCTTGAATTCCAAAGTTAATAATGACTACTTCCAATGGATAATCAAGGACCGTCATATCTAAGGGTTTGGACTTTGTTATTTTGGAGGAAAACCATAGTTGTAAAGATAAATATTATAAATCCCGGATCCCTAAAGTACCGAATTGTCAGAGCCCCTTCTCAGATCTCTTATTTTCTAATGTGTCAAATTCCACCTGTCAACTGATTCCAGGTGACATGTGGCACTTATTTTAGGTACCTTGGGTTTCTTCATCGTTGATAAGTCATGTGACATGTGTCACTCTCATTTTGTGACATGTCATCGAAATGAGAAGATGGTTTCCACATCACTCTGAGAGATTTGAACCCAATGAAAACCCAGTTCTCTGAATTGTCAGGTCTATGAAACCACTTCTAGCCATATATCAGAGAAAGATAAATGGACCATTGATCTTTGAGTTTGATTCCTTCGGAGGGTAGACAATTCGATGCTTCAGAAGAAATGGGTTTTTGAGTAAAAATAGATCCCTTCAGTTTCAAACTCTGGAGTGGACTACAATCGTTAACTGAGGTAAAGTGTAAAGCATCATATCTCTGAGAGTTGTGGTGGTTTGGTTACTTGGATGGTATGGTTTCAAGTTTTACAAGAGGAAAACCTCAAATTCCAGATGTTTTGTAGTGGATCTCCACCATAGAACACGTAAGAGGAAAATCGCCACCCATCATTATATTTGATGTCAAAATTACGAAGGAAGGTGGTAGGGTAGGATAACCTACAACTGTTGTCTAGCTCATTGATGACTGAATTAGGTCATTTATAAATTAGGGAGAGAAGGAATGTTATTTTCAAGAAATATATAGAATTCCAAAGTTTTGAAGCCCCGAATAACGCCCCTTAGGACTAGCACCAGGTTCAGGCTCCCCGTCAAATGCATAACTTGGTTTAGGAAAAAGGTCTAACACCCAGATTAGATGTATGTAAAAATTTTCCCTTAAACCCAAGAATTGACATCCCACAAATACCAAAGTAAATGTATTAAGTAACCAAATTTTTACAGAACTCTACACCCCTAGAGAATTCAGGTAAAACAAAATCTAATCTGAGAAAAAAATAACCCACGGTTTAACAATTTCATGAAAATACACTATTCGACATGATTGATTTATCGTAATATTAACATGAATTTATGGTAGGGGCTTGGATCCAGTACGCCTCTCAGTAGAAAACCCGTCAACATAATTGATTTTTATTTTTAATGAAATTCAATAAGGACTTACGATACAAATCAGAACTAAACCTCAAATGACAAGCGAGCAATACATTGATGATATCCTAACATAAACCCCTTAGAAACTCTAATCAAACATATTCAGGTATGGATGAAAATATAGTTTTAAACATAATATATATGAAATATAAATCTTTTACTTAAACAGGGATCATCCAACCGATATACACAATTATGAATATGTCTAAAATTTACTGTGAATATTTAAAATATAACACTGTGGCTATTGTTTGTTCGTCAAAAAGCATAAAACTTGAAATTTAGGCCTTCAAATGATTCTATAGTAACTCTATCCATATAATGTACTGATACTCTCGTAATATAAACATATTCAGCTTATAAATACCAGAAATCAGTGAAACATGTTTGTTGAAGATGTCCTTCCAGACCTTGTGCTCCTTCCTTTCCTTTAGTTTCTAATCACTGAGACTTCATCGACACCTCCTAGCCCATTCTAGGGGTACTATTCTTCCCCCTTATCCCCCCAATCCGCAAATGGGCCAAGAACACAAAAGCCAAACCACAATAGCTTCCAGGCTTGCCTCGCAAGGAAGAGCTTCCAATCTTTTCACAAGCTTGGAGTGCCAACTCTCACAAGTAAAAACACATTCAATCTAAAATTTGGCAGCATGACAATTCCTTCCATAGGTTTTGATCCCCTTCTCTTCTATGTCCCTTTCTTTATAGAATTATCCCTCATAGACATATGTCCCTCATGCATAATTCATTATTTTTTAGAAATTCAGTTCAAGGACTCTTCATCCACTACAGGTGTCACATTATACCTAGGTTTCACAAGTAATTTTTCTTTTATTTTTACTTTAAAAGCCACCATTCCTCCCAATTCCCCATGTGTTCCTAAATTTCCTCTTTGTTGTCTCTTAGTTTCCCCAAATCCCCTTAATTAAATCTTGTCTCCTAACTAGATTTTAGTTAGGCTTGGATTAGGAGTCTTCTTAGTTAGTCTAGGGTTGGTTGACTCAAATTTTATTCTATGAACAACCCATTCTCTCATGTTGTAATTATTTCTTAAAGGATTTATTTTTGGTAATTTCATGCACCCTTGTGTATTTTATCACTTCCTTAGGTTCTTAGTTACTATTTACTAACATTTTATTTCCTTCAAATCTTTACTCATGTCACAATTTAATAATTCCCTTTATTTTAAAATTTATGGTGGGATTTAAAAATTTATACTCTATTGTTCAATTAATTATTTTAATCCAACAAGGTCTAATCATTCCAGTGTCTTCCAAGCCACTAATTTTTATTGACTCAAGTTTCAATTATGTGATGTGCCCTTCAATATGAACATTGTGGTCTAAAGATGCCACTTAGGTTGACTTGTTTTTGGAATTTTTTCCAACCCATTGGAGTCAAAAATCCATTCGTTCGACCTTGTGAGAGACTAAGGGATTCTAAGGAATAAGGATTCTTCCTTATTGCACACCCCTTATAAATATACATGAGTGACTATCTCAGTCTACCCTGAGGGTATCATGGACCACCCAACTAGGTAATAGTTAACATACAATTTTGTCCATGATGGGAGTGGTAGTAGGTTGTGATAGGGATGTTTCCACCCCTCTCCCTAAATATTTGGTTTTTTTTGCAAGGCCCCTTTACTCCTTATGTGTGTCTTATTAGCAAGCATTGTCAAACCTCCATACACTAAAAATAATAGCTTCAAATATCTATCTATCTATCTATCTATCTATCTATCTATCTCTCTCTCTATATATAAATCATACCAAAATCCATCATACATAATATGTGCATAATAATGAAATACTTAACACAATACAATCCACTCCCTGAGTCAATCTAGAGTCCAAGGAATCCCTTTGATGCTGCCAATATCCATAACCTGTCATGTGTCCTACACACTCAAGATGACTTGTCAAAAGCACATGTCAACACATATATATATGCATCAATAAAATCAAGAAACTATAACACTTCAACATCATCATATATAATCGATAATTTGAATGAAATCACAATGTTCCATACCTGGATAACTTGCAAGCAAGTGTCGTCAAAGAATAAGTCAATAATAGTATGCTCAGTAGAGCGAGATGTTACATAATTAAACAAGAATATACAACTAACAATTCCAATTCCAATTGGAAAAAATTGTATTGGTATTACACAAGAAGACACTGTAAGGTACTGGGTATATTATATTAGCATAAAAGATAAATAATGCAAAAAAATAACATTGTAATATCAACATAATACGAAAATATTTCAAATATAACAACAGAATAACAAATTATATGGAACCACAACACCATAATTATACCTTCATTGATAGGAAACAATGTTCACTTGCCTCTTCGAAGGGGAAACCTCTACCAGAGAAGAACTCTATTAAAATAATTCTTGAAGACAAAACTTCTCATACCCTCTACTCCTATTTATACTAAATTTTTCTATCTAAAAGAACAATCTAGAGGAAGATCCTTCTAGAAGTGGAAGCTTCTATTAGGTCTTCTAACATTTGAATTATTCCACCTTATTGATAATCCTTATTAATATTGACCTTTATTACATGGAAATATATTACTCTACCCAATTGAGGGGTTAGGTAGGTTATGTCCTTAACAGACACATCTAACAATTCCAATTCCAATTGGAGAAATTTGTTTTGGTATTACAAAAGAAGACACAACTAACAATTCCAATTGGACAATTTTTTCTTCGTATTACACAAGAATACCGAACTAACAATTGCAATTGGACAATTTTTTCTTGGTATTGGACAAGAAGACACAACTAAAAATTCCAATTGGACAAATTTGTCTATGTATTATACAATAAGACACAAATAAAAATTCCAATTCCAATTGGACAAATTTGTCTTCCAATTATTCCCACAATTGTCTTGCAATAACATAAATATATCTATGAATTAAAACACAAGACAAAAAGAATAAAAGCCTATCTGTTCTTTCTATTCTTGTGTGCAGATGTCACGCTTGCTCTCTTTTTTGAGATACATGAGGTTGAGGAGTGTGATTGGAACATAAAATCTCCCAGCAGGAATGTGCACATGCTCCTATAACACATGTGCACTAAAGAATGTGCACATTCTAGGAATGTCCATGTGTTCATCATGGGTAGGGATGAGCACCCAACCTCAAGGATTTCAAGTAACAAGAGAACATGCACACTCCTAACACTACATATATATCATTTATTGTATAAAAACCATATTCATGAATAAATATGTATAAATATTTCAGGACAACTAGGGCCTAAGAATTTAGGATTGAAAGTGTTTTTAAGAATAAAGCAATGGTTAGAGAACCAAGATGTGGGTGCAAGGGTTGTGGGGCCTTTAACAAGAGGTATAGGCATAGTTCACTTAGGGCTCATGTGTGGAGGGGGTTAAGGTTTGAGTATAGGTTAGTCCTAGGATTATATGGAGTTGGGTGGGTATATGTCATGGTCCAGGTCAAGATCTAGGTCATTTTATAGGTCATGATCATGCTCATGGTCATGGTATAGGTCTACGTCATGATCTAGGTATAACTCTAGTTCTATGTCGTGGTTTAGGTCATGTTCTAGGTATATATCTAGGTCTATGTGATGGTATACTTCATGGTCATTGTATAGGTCTAGGTCATGGTCTAGGTATTACCATGTCTAGATCTTGTTGTGCCTAGATCTAGGTCTAGGTCTTGACATGTCTAGTTCAAGGCCATTTCTTTCCTTGTCATGTACCAAACTTTCTATAGAACGTGTGAGTCTGAGAGGGAGAGAGAGGAATACATAGAGGGGGGGAAGAGAGAGAGAGTGTGTGAGAGTTGGAGAGAGGACGATAGAGAGGGGGGTTGAGATAGAGTGATAAAAAGAGTGTGAGAGGGGAAGAGATGAAGAGATCATGGGGGGGTGGAGAGAGAGGAAAAAAGAGAGTGGGAGAGAGGAATACAAAGAGAGTGTGTGAGAGTTAAATATAGGGAGAAGGAGAGGCAAGGTAGAGAGAGATAGAGAGTGAGAGGAAGGGTGGAAGAGGGGGAGAGAGAAATAAAGAGAGGGGAAGCAGAAAGGAAATGTTTGAGAGTGTGAGAGGGAGAGAAATAGGGTGCAAGGACAAAGAGAGTGACAACGAGGGGGGGGAGAGAGGTAAGGGGGGTCAGAATAGGTAGAGAGAGAAGGGGGGTAGAGAGGGGGTGTTTTAGAGTGTGATACAGGAGGGAGATGAATAACAATAGGGGGAGTATAGAGAGAGAGTGTGAGGAGCGGGTAGAGATAGGGAAGTGGGATAAAGAGTTAAAGAGAGAAAGGGGGTAGACATAGGAAAATAAATAAAGTGGGTGAGAGTGGGGGAGAGAGAGGAAGCAGGATACAAAGAGAGGGGGAGAGAGGGGTATATGTAGGGGAAAGAGAGAGGATAGATAGTGGGAGGGAGGGAGATATAGAAAGGGAGGAGGGGGGGGTAGAGAGAGAGTATGTGAGAGTGTGAGAGGAGTAGACAAGAATACAAATATGTGAGTGAGGGAGAGGGAGAAAGAGAGGGGGGTTAGAGAGAGAGTGAGAGAGAGGGAAGGGGGGTAGATAGAGGATAAGAGAACAATGGGGAGAGAGTAGGGGAGATAGAGGAAAGGGGATATAGTGTGAGAGAGCGGGAGGGTTAGATAAAATAAAGATAAGGAGGGGAGAGAGAGACAAGGAGAGGGAGGGAGAGATAGAAGAAGATGAAAATATATGTTCAGAGTGAGATGGAGAGAGAGAGAGATAGAATGAAAATAGAGAGAATAAGGGGGGATGAACAGAGAAATAGGGGTAGAGAGAGAGAGCGATACTAAGAACAAGGAGATAAAGAGAGAGTTGGTAGATGCAAGAGAGAAAGAGAGGATATATATTGGTAGGGAGGGCGATTGAGAGGGGGAGTAGGGGGTAGAGAGATATTGTGTGAGTGTAATACGAGAGAGAGAAAGAAAGAGAGTGGGTATGGATAGGGAATGTTTGATACTATGTGAGGGAAGGAGAGGGTGACAAAGAGAGGGGGTATAGAGAGAGAGTGAGAGATAAAGGGGGGAGAGAGAGGGAAGGGGGGTAGACAAAGGTAAAGAGAGAAAAGGAGGAAGAGTGGGGGAGAGAAAGGAACATGGATAAAAATTGAGGGGGAGAGAGGAGGAGATGTATGAGAGATAGTGGGTGGGAGGGGGAAACAAAGAGTGGGAGGAGGGGGTAGAGAGAGAGAGCATGGGGGCAGAGGGAGAGAGAGAGAGAGGGGGGAGGAGGGAGAGAAATAAATGGAGGGAGAGAGAGAGAGGGAGAGCGTAGAAGAGGGGGGTGATAGAGAGGGAGTAGGTGTGAGAGTGTGATGCATGATGAGGAAAGGTATAGGTCTAGGTTTTGGTATAAGTCTAGGTGTATGTCTGGATATAGGACTTTCCATGAATTTCTGTAACACCCCAGGTTTTGAAATCCCATTTTAAATAATGTATTGTTACAATGATGAGAGTCTAGAGATACCAAAGAATTATTAAAAGGCCAATGTGCCCAAGAAATGTAATTTTTTTATCATTATTAATAATAAATACATCGTTGGATGTTAGATGGAAAATGACTAGAGTTATAGGGGGGATATGATTCCACAAGATAGGGGGCTTGAGGGGATAAGTGTTTATTCCTATTTTAAGTACCCTTTTTGTCTAAGGGAGTGGATCGATTACATGATATTCTTGGGGAAGGCCAAGAAGTTCTTAATTCCGCACAAAATTACTTAAACCCGCCTCTGGTCTGATGGGGGGTTTGACTGATGGCTTGTTCGTTGATTACCTGTTTGTTTATTCATTCTCTTATTCACTCATTCACTTGATCACTGGTTCATTCATTCACTCACTTACTCACTCGTTCATTCATCTCATCCTTACATATCACTCGTTGATCCATCCTCATTTGTGTCTTGGATTGGGAAAGGAAAACAAACTGCTGAAGAGAAACCATGGTATCCTTGGTTGTAGAGGTCATTGGTGTAATCAAGTTATGACTTGAGGCCTTCATTTTTTATATGCGTTGGCCTATGTCCATCTTTGTTCACATCTGTGAGTCCTGAGAGTTCCAACATTGATATTCTAGACCAGTTCTGCTGGAGCCATGGAAGGGGAAGGACTGCCTAAGGGACTGCATGGAAGAAAAGGGTGGAGGTCCATTATCTTTAGTGGTGTAGGTTGGGTAGAAGAGAGTTGGGTACTTGAATTGTTGTGAGTGCTGGGAAAAATTGTGGGATATTGAGTGTTGACTGGTTTGAGAATCCAAATAAAACTATGGAATCTTCCTTGTGGATTCATAGCCCTGGCTCGGGGGTGACACTATTGTTGAGATTTGGAGCAAAAGTGTCTACGGTTGGGTGGAACATCCTTGGTTTGCAGCCAGTTGGTGTCATCTTTTATAAAGATACGTGATCTCTATTGTGGTATTATTTATATGTATATGAATGTATTCTGATGTGTATTGATTTATCGTTTAATTGAATCTTAGACTATGCATGCTTCCTCATTATTGTTGTGCATGTCGTTAGATGTTTTCTTTTATGCATCCTTATTAATTGAAAAAGGTATCAGTAAGAGAAATAAGTCCAAGGGTGGGGTTGAAGGTAGAGTACCCTGACCTGTGGGTGGCTGAGGATATTACAGATTTGTATCAAAGATTCTGGTTGAAGCACCAAGCCGGTATGGGTTGGGTCTGTTGTTCGGAGTCTAATGGTTGAGATCAAATTCTGATCGTGAAGTTGAAATATCATGAGGAATTGCATTGGATAATCTACACAAGAGTGATAATGTCAATGATCCTCTATAAGGGTTTGAAGCATCATTACCATCCCCTTTGAATTTGAGAGCGATCACCACTATGGGATTGAGAGAGACCCAGGATCATTGGATCGGAGGGTAGGTGAGAAAGGGTCATCCAATGAAAGTGGAGAAACGATTAAGTCACAACCATCAAATCTCATTGGAGAGAGATCAATGGCCACGAGGTATTGCGGGGACCCAAGTTGCACGTTGTTGGTCACTATAATTGCTTAATTAATTTCAAACAACCAAGTGAAACATAAATTATCAACCCAGGGAAGTCTTTTGTTTCAAAGATAGCTGCGCACTATATATGCTCAATTCCAAAAGCACTTAGTGTTGTAGTAA
>ML800365.1:162045-222164 GCA_009831015.1 Picea engelmannii | reverse complement strand
ATATATATATATATATATATATATATATATATATATATATATATATATATATATATATATATATATATATATATATATATATATATATATATATATATATATATATATATATATATATATATATATATATATATATATAGTTTAAATTTCCAAAAAATACATCGCACTAGAAAACTATTCTCTATAATTATACAAGTTTTTGGAATGAAATTCCATCGTTAAGGTACTCAATACCTCCACGAACAAAAAAATATTGATCTGTAAACGAGAGGCTTATATCCCACTCGCTTCACCAACAAAAAATATTGTGAAGAATTTAATTTCTAATCTTTTTCTTAGTATTGTATATCAAGCTCTATCACATAAAATCCATTAGGCCTCTGTTCCTCTATGTGCACAAAGATATTTATTGTCTGCCTATTGCAAGGTCATTCCCTGCTTGTACCCTACACACTACAACCATCTAGTGACCTCGCTATATTTAGGATTCTCTGTTTTCCAATGCCTTGGGAGTATTCTTATCAAGTATTTGCCAAGATCATATCCTCCAAAGAAGATGAAACAACCAAGAGAAAAAATAAAAATCTACTTGAGTAGAATTCTAGTTGACCAAAAGTGAAGTCGGGCGAATAAGGTAGGGAAAAAACAATATCCTCATGGAATGAGCTGACCAAAAATGAATAAAACTATTCAATGGGCACGTTGAATCAATTGGTTGTGGGGATAAATTCATAAGGGAGAATTGGGTTACGATTGGTGAATATAATAGTTTCAGGGGCGAATTGGGAAAACCTACAAGACCAAAAAACATCTAGGAAACATGTAAACATGTACGGAAACATAGAAATTATCCCAAAAACTTCTAAATACTCCCATGGAAGTAGGAATTCACCTGGAAACTGATAGATACTCCCAATAACTTATAAATGTGCCTACGATATTTAAAATTATCCCAACAACTTATAAAAAATGCCAACCAAGCTTCTAAAAATGCCCAAGTTATTCGAGATTCACCCAACAACTTCGAAAGACACCTAGCAAGATCTAAATATGCCCAAGTTGTTCATAATTCACTTAAAAACTTCCAAATATGACTAGAAATATTTAACATGCCAAACAACCTATTAAATCACCCAATGAAATTGTGTCTCATACCCATAGGCAAGAAGTTAGATAGGTTGAGTAAAATCAACTCGTCAAAATTCAAGCAGACCAACAATGGAAACAATCTAACCCCCATCGAAATTCAAGTCGACCGAGTAATGAGTCGGTCAAAATGGTGAGTTGAATCGGTAATAAATCGACTGGCGAGGGATTGATTCGACTACGAAAATGAATGTCGAATTTGATTGTAACAAAAGTCAACCAAATAAGTGTTAACTTGATCAAGACATATATGAATCATCTTGGAAAAATAAATTCAGTTGTGGGGATGGACTTACAACTCAAATGAGTAATATAATTATCCCATGAAGTAGAAATTTTCACAACAAGGTTTAAAAATGTCCTAGTGACGAGCCTCATTACTTAACATTATAAAGGCTCATCTTTGACATATTTTTCCACCACAAAATGACTTGATTTTTTATTTTGACCATATTTAATAGTCAATCATGGGTATTTGGTATGTTTCTTAATGAACGTATGATTGAGGTGGATTTTTATGTAAAATTTACCTTTTTTCACTAATGATTTTGGAAATAGACATGTGTTCCACCGACCAGGTTGAACTACAAGATTCAAGGGTGCCAACCTCCTAGAAACATACAATTTTTTCTCCTTGATTGAGCTGCTAGCCATCGATCGAGGGAATTTATTTATACCTACCTCCAAGAGCGCTCCTTGTGCATTTATGACCATTGCTGATGAGTAACAGTTCGAAAATGCATATATAAATGGATGAGATCCCTCATTTACTCATCACTCTCCTTGATTTATGAAGGGAGGTTGAACTCTCTAGTTATATATAAGCCTCTAGTCTAGGAGAGAGGATATAAATAAATTTTGGAGAAGCGTTGTATGCTATTTCCCAACCTTCATAACAAAAGAGAATGTTATGATCAAATATTGATATTTTGGGAAAAACTCTTCCTCTAAATGACTAACTTATTAAAATGAAATTAGATTAACAAGAAAAGTAAAGACCAAAATTAAACTAATCCTAAGAAAAACATGCTAAACTAATGTAAAATTGAACTATATTGGCTATCATAAATTTTATATGAAAATGATAATGTAGTCCTCAAGTATTCATATTCTATCCATTCAATCAAATATCACAACCTTCTTCGTGAGAAATATTCATTATGTGTTTTCCCACAATATTCCCTTTGACAAGAGACTTAGTGTCATTGATGTTTTGTAATATTTGCATCCCCACCTCACCAATTATTTTTTAACATATATATATATATATATATATATATATATAGACTTGTTAACAATGTATTTAACATAACTACTTTGTTGGGATTTGGTGACAATGAATTCCTCCAAAGGATGGATTTGGATCCTGTTATTCTGTGTTGGTTACAACCAAATAGACCAAGTTAGAATATGGATAGGGATTGCATTTTAAGGAATCACATAAGAGTGATAAGTGGCTACTTTATCTCATGGGTGGATTTGTTTTAAAAGGTTTCTTATGGAGTGAAAAATTTAAGGTATAAAGTAAATTAAAAGGGTTTTATAGAATATATAATTTTTTTACTATTTTAAACCTTTTGTGGTTATCAGTTAACCTTATTTATTAAGGATCCACATTTTTCATCCATCAAGGTTAAAGAGCCAAGTATTATAATCTTTGATTTGGGTATTAGGAGATTTTTTTGCTAATGGCTAAGATGCAGAGTTCGAAGTTTGAAGTTGAAAAGTTCAGCGATGAAAGAAACTTTGAGCTCTAAAAGCTCAAAATGCGGGATTTATTGGTGCAACAAGGGTTGCAAAAATCATTGGCAGGCAAGTCAAATAAACCAACAACCATGACCAATGAGGAATGTGAATATCTGGATGCAAAATATCTTAGTACCATTCATTTATGTCTCATGGATGATGTTCTGTTTAATATCATAGGAGAGGATACAATATCAAGAATATGGAGAAAGTTGGAAAGTCTATATATGATGAAGTCCTTGACGAGAAGAATCTACTTGAAGAGATACTTGTATAGTTTGCGTATGAAAGAAGGTACAAAATTTGTTGACCATTTAAATACCTTCAATACCCTTATAGTTCAATTGACTAGCATGGAAGTTAAATTCGAAGATGAAGATAAGGTTATTACATTATTGTGTTTGTTTCTGGATTCTTGGGATAATCTAGTCACCTCTATTAGCTTTAGCTCAATATATTTTTTAGATTGTGACTCTGTTGTGGGAGCATTGTTGGCTGAGGAGATGAGGAGAAAATCTAGTCAAGAAACCTCAACTTCAGAGGCGATGTTGGTCAGAGATCGAACTAAAGAGAAGATTGAGAGAATTTTTTCTCGATCTAAGTCAAGACATAGAAAGGGTAAAGAAGAATGTTGGTACTGTGGCAAAATAAGACATATCAAGAAAGATTGTTGGAAGAAAAAGGAATCTGAGGAAAACTCTACGAAGGAAGAAAATTTGGTTGTAACAAATTCAATTATGACTGATCAAGTTTTATCCGTTTCTAGTAATTTAGAATATCAAGAAGAAAGGGAGTTAGATTCAGGTGCCTGCCACCACATGTGCTCACATAGAAATTGGTTCATTTCTTACCAATCTGTTGATGAGGGTGTAGTGTTTATGGGAAATGATATTCCCTGTAAAACTGTTGGGGTTGGCAGTATTAGAATCAAGATGTTTGATGGTATTGTTAGGGAATTAGTGGATGTTAGATATCTACCTGAGATTAAATCAAATTTGATTTCATTGGGAGTGTTGGATTCTTATGGATATAAGTATACAGGTCAAGGTGGAGCACTCACATTGTCGAAAGGTAGTTTAGTAGTGATGAAGGAAACGAAGGTTGATAACCTTTATAAGTTGGAAGGGAGTACTGAAGTAGCATCTGAAGTGACAAATGTATCTTCTTGTTTATGGAAAAAGCATCAAGGTCATAAGATCAAGAAATAATTACAGGTACTGGTAAACAGTAAATCATTTCCAGACTTAAAATCTTTGTTTCTGAATTCCTTCTTGTTTTATATCTCTGCAAGTTATGATGGTGGTATAAAGGGATGTTGTGTGTGCGATCCTACTGCTCACAAGGTCATCCTTGACAAAAATATAGTATGTATGGACCAACATAAAGGTTTGATTCAAGATCACAACAGTAAATTTGTCTGCATGCTAGATAATTCATTGTATGGCCTATTGGTACCTAGGAAAAAATACAGGAGGTTTGAATCCTTCATAGTGAGTCAGAATTTTTCAAAGGGTAGGAATGACTATACAGTTTATAGTACATTCACAGTATTGATGTTATTTTTTGATGATATGCTCGATGCAAGCCGAAGCATGGATAAAATCAGTAAGAAAATGACTCAGGTGGATAGGAAAATTCAAATGAGGAATCAAGGAGGAGAAAAACAAATTATGGCCATGGAAGTACACATACATGGTAATGGTAAGTTGCGGTTGGAGTTCAGTATGAACATTGTAAAACTAGTTTTTATTCCTCTTGCCTTCCATTATAAATTTTCTTCAAGCATAGGTTGTGTCTATAAAGAAGAAAAAGGTTATGTCTCGTGTAAGTTCAGTAGGAGGTCTGTTGTATGTGATGAAATGGTTAAGACCAGATGTTTCACATGCTAATGAGGTTGTTAGATACATGAATCTATTGTAGTGAAATGGGTTCTTCAACGTTTCAGAAGCACAAATGTCACCTATAATGGTTACATTGAAATGGTGTGTGATAATTGTAATGCATATTGTAATACATGTGTCTTGGATAGAAGGAGATCTATGACTAAATATGTCTCACAACACAGTTGTGGAAGACATGTTGGAGGTGGAGTGACCCCTTAGGAAATCCAAACTCGTGCAAGTCACACAGGCGAGATCATGAAACCAATTTTATTAGAGAAGCTACAGTAGTGCTTGGCTTCTCTTGGATTGCATAAAAGGTGATGGAAAAAAGGAAGGAGCAAGGTATTAGGTTAATTGTTGTCAAGGTGGAGATTGTTTGCATTTGGTGACAACGAATTCCTCGAAAGGATGGATTTGGATCCTATTATTATGCGTTGGTTACAACCAAATAGACCAAGTTAGAATATGGATATGGATTTCATTTAATAATCAGTTTCTTGTGTGAATGTATATAAATTCATGTAAGCCTGTAGAGGTAGAGAGAAAGAGTTAGAGCTTGCAAGTCTATTGTAATCTCCATGATCTAAATAATAAGACAACCGATGGCTATGCTTGGTGGACGTAGCCCAACATTTGGGTGAACCAGGTGAAATCCATATGTTTCTTATCTGTGTGATTGTTAATTATCATATGTGAATTTTCAAATTGACAATTCCTGAGAGTGATTGAGGTAATCCTTCTTAGGATTTAGATGTTCCCAAATAGTTGTGTAAGAATTATCATTTACCCTATCGAAATTAGTAGTTTAAGGTAGCCGATTTTAAGGAGTAATCGAGAATATTGAATCACTCTACTCATATACTTACATCAATAGAGGGAGAAGGTTATTTTAACCACTATGTAATGTTTAAGGTTGTGTTCTTAATTGAGTAATGTTTATAATACCATTATTGATTTATTTTGGGAAACATTTTATATTAAGGTAACCCTTCCTTATAAGGTTAAAAAAAATAATGTATCTTACTCTTTACAAAATAATGAATTGTTAGGCTATCTATTCTAGGAGTATGCATTTATTTAATCCTTCTAGATCTTTTACTAGTCCAATACATAAAACAAATCCTTTATTATTTTCGTCCATAGATAAATAGTGGATTAGTTCACTAATTAGCTGTTTTCATGTGCTTTTATAGTAGATTTAAGAGGAGGATCATGAGTCGATATGATCGATCCCACATACCTTTCTTTGATTAATTACCAAGGTAATGATTCTACCTACTCAATCACCAAATACGAGTCATTTTTACATGTAGACTATTTTTCATGGAGTTTCGTCCAAATATACCAATTTAATTCCATACCTTTGTCACCGATAATCAATTTTGTGTACGTAAGCATGTTCCATGCAATATTCTTCTTTAATGAGAGTAATTGTTTTGGATTTTCCGCCATACAAAATTGTTAAGGAACTGATAGTCCTTGACTACATTAGTAAATTGCTAGGTAAATAATGAAACCCCTCTCTTTGCCTCTGTTCCTACCCATTCCTTTCATGGAGGATCATAGGCATAGTATCTACGTTCTCCACAGTTATAGAGATTTGTCGCCATTGCTAGAATCAAAGAGATTTTGAATTATCGAGTTTTGATTAAAGAGTATTTTCAAGTTTGTTTATTTTTTGTTTAATAATTATATACAATTTGAGTGGATCTAATGATTAAGAATATGTATTTTTTCTTAAAAAACCATAAATTTAAATCCAACAATATAATCTCTTTTCTTTTATGCAAAGAGAAATTTAATTATAGTTGAGATAAGAACCGTGTTATAAGCTCGTTATAAAAACGAAAATGCCGAAAAAACTCTGAAGGTAAAAAGTAACCTCAAGATCTTGTTGCCTCGACTTTAAGAGAATAGGTTCATAGTTAAAGCGTGTATTTATTTCTTTATATCTCTGTGACGACAAACTAATTATCATTCGACATTGAAAATATTGTTTGTTGTGTGCATTCTCATGTAAAGGGAGTTACGTTAAGCCTTACGTCCCTTTTGCGAATGAATTTTTCTAAGTCTCGTATTCCTATTTTCCATTGTCCTCCTTTCCCTATACAACTATACATTTAAGACGTCTCTTCCATCGCGTCACAACTTTAATAGCATCTAAATATTTCGACAGTGTTTTATTTATAAGTTGGGGTATTTTATGTAAGTTATTTTGCTCCTCTGTCTTTTTGGGTTGAAACCCACTACCCTCCAGGTCGGCACAACTTTAATAGCATTTAAATATTTCGACAGTGTTTTATTTATAAGTTGGGGTATGTGTTTTATTTATAAGTTGGGGTATTTTATGTAAGCTATTTTGCTCCTTTTTTTGGGGGGGGTTGAAACCCACTACCCTCCAGGTCTATTTTAATGAAATATTTGCTTTAAAAGATAATAATATAATTTGCAGTCATTTCACTACTTTTGGACAGAGCTATAATATGTTTAAACATTATTGTTGAATATGTCAACTAATTTTCCAGATTTGGTAGATATGAGCAGATTTAGTCGAGTGTTTTTTGTAGTAATTTGTTCAACCAAATCTACCACTTTGGTATGAATCCATAAGTTAAGAATTAGTTATGTAACTAATCTAATTTTGTTCATTATTGATGTAAGTTCTTAGAGGCATAAAGGGGAATTGAGAAAATGGTGTAATGAGAAGAACTTGAGTGAACTGCTGTAATCTCTTTGATCTGAATAATAAGACAACTGATACCTATGCTTGATGAACTTAGCCCAACATTTAGGTAAACCACTTAAATTGTTGTGTTTCTTATCTACATTTTTTTTTATTATCTTATGTGATAGTTGTATTTTCACATTTGCAAATTACAACAATAATTAGTATGAGAGCAGAGTTGGAGGCTGCTAAAAACGAGAAACGAAATCGCTAAAAACCAGAAACACTGATAGGGTGTCCAACAGTGCCATATTTTGCGAGGCAACGCGGACTTTAACATCAATGCTTGGCTACCATTGCGAAAGGATCATCAGTGCTGGGCAACAGGTCTAGGGGGAACGCCGATCAGAAATTTTAGGAGGAGCCAACGCTCACCTTACCTACCAAAGGGAGCGCCGACCGTGGTAGTGGCCTTTACGATTTTTCCTTAGTTTTACTTCGGCTCCCGTCTATCTAGTCTATATATATAAAAAAAATTATTTATAATTTTTTAATTCTAAAAGGGAGCGCCGACCTCCTTTATCAAACCCTCCTATGATTATTCTTCTCAAAAAAAATTAAATGTATACTTTTACATGGAAGTGTTTAAGGTTTTATTATATTTTAGAATTAAAATATAATATGTAAAGAAAGTGTTAAAGGTTTTTTTATATTTTAGAATTAAAATATAATATGTAAAAGTGGAGGAGTGTTTTTTTTTTCTAATTAAAAAAAATAAAATAAAATGTGTCAAGTCACTTGGAGGATGGAGGATGTTAAAGGTTTATTATATTTGGATATAAATATAATATGAAAAGGGTGGAGGAATAAGTTAGGGTGAATTTTATTAATTTTTTTTTTAAAAGTGAATTTTAAATTTCTTTTAATAAAAAGTGGGGTTAAAGAGGTTTTGTATTAAATCTTTTATAAAACCTTGTTAAGATTAAGTCATTATTTCTCCACATATTTTTTTAAAGGGCCTTGGTTATTACAAGCAGCGGTGTTTGTTTTTATGTTTCCTCTAATGAAAAAGATGCAGAGTGCTAAGTTTGAAATTGAAAAGTTCAATGCAAGAACAATTTTGAGATGTGGAAGGTTAAGATGCACGATCTGCTCATGCAACAAGGCGTGGTGAATGCGCTTTTGGGAAAATCAAAATAACTTGCATCCATAAAAGACGAAGACTGGGATGATATGGATGCGAGAGCATTGAGTGCCATACGCCTATGTTTGACCGATGATGTTTTGTTCAATATTGTCTTGAAGAAGACAACAAAATGTTTGTGGACGAAGTTGGAATGCCTGTACATGACGAAATCCTTGATGAACAAGATCTTCCTGAAAAAACAATTGTACAGTTTGCGCATGAAGGAAGGTACGAAGATAGCTGATAATTGGAATACATTTAATACTCTCTTAGTTCAGTTGACTAGGAGTGAAATTCGAATATGAAGATAAGGCAATTACATTATTGTGTTATTTGTCTACATCATGGGATCACTTTGTTACCTCTATTAGTTTCAGTTCAACATAAAGTATTGAGTTTGATGATAGTGTTGGAGCTTTACTATCTCAGGAAACAAGGAAGAAATTCAATCTAGAAACCTCTACATGTGAGGGGATGGTGATCAGAGGTAGACCTAAAGAAAGAGGACATGGGCAGAGGGATCTCTCTCGGTCAGAGTTAAAGGGTAGAAAGATAAATCTTAAGTGTTGGTTCAATGGAAAATCTGGACACCTGAAGAAGGACTGTTCGAAGTGACAACAAACCTCCAAAGAAGAACCTCCAAAAGAGACAAAGGAAGCAAATGCATTTAAAACAGGTTCATCAATAGGTTCATGTATGGTTGTTGAAGTTTTATCGATTAGTATTGGTTCACGTCATGATCAACAGTGGTTATTAGATTCTGGTGCTTCAAACCACATGTGTCTTCATAGCCACTGGTTTATTACTTACCAGTCTATAGATGATGAAGTAGTTTACATGGAAAATGATATTTCATCTAAATTTGTGGGAATTGGTAGCATTCAAATTAAGATGTTTGATGGAACTGTTAAAATATTAACTGATGTAAGGCATGTACTTGATCTTAGGAAGAACCTAATCTCTTTGGGAGTCTTAGACACATGAGGTTACAAGACTATTGTTCAAGGTGGAGTTATGAAGGTCTATAGAGTAATTCTACTAGTTATGAAATCAAAGAAGGTTGGTAACCTGTTTCTGTTAGAAGGGGGGACTAAATCAGATCATGCGACAACGCTATCTGAGAACGACAGTGATTCTGTTCAACTGTGGCATCAACGGTTGGGTCATATGAGAGAACAAGGATTAAAGGTATTAACTTATCGCAAGTTACTTCCTAGTCTAAAGTCTTTAAAGTTAGATTTCTGCCAGCACTGTATTTATGGAAAACTGAATAGGCAGAGATTTAAAACTAGAAGACACACCAGTGAAGGAATCCTTGATTATATCCATTCCGATGTTTGGGGACCATCCCCTACTATTTCATATGGAGGATCATCATTTTTTGTAACTTTTATAGGTGATTTCTCTAGGAAGGTGTGGATCTATATGTTAAAGAGTAAGGCTGATGTATTTATAATTTTCAAGAAGTTTAGAGCTTTAGTGGAAAAGATCACTCGTAGATCCATTAAATGTTTAAGAACTAATAATGGTGGTGAATTTACATCAATGGAGTTTGAGAATTATTGCAAGGAATTTGGGATTGATAGGCATAAAACCACTTCCTATACTCCTCATCAAAATGAAGTATTTAAACACATGAACAAGACTCTTATAGAGAGAGCAAGGAGTATGCTTAGTAACGCCAAATTGTGGCAGGAACTATGGGCAGAAGTAGTAAATACAACTTGTTATCTGGTGAATCGATCACCATCAACAACAATATAATGAAAAATTCCTGAGGAGGTATGGACATGTCACCCTTGTAATTATTCTAATCTTAAAGTTTTTGGTTGTGATGCCTATGCTCTAATTCCAAAACATCACCGTTCTAAATTAGATCCAAAATCAAAAGGCTTATCTTTGTTGGATATGGCGATGGTATTAAGGGGTACAGGGCGTGGGATCCTACTGCCCACAAGATCACCATTAATAGAGATTTAATATTTGATGAATCATCTCTCATCAAATCAAATGTAGATGTTCAAATGAAACATGAAGAAGCACCAAAGTATCAACAAATTCAGTATGAAACTAATGAAGGTGAAAATGAACACGTTTCAGAAGATGTTCATGAAGAATCTCGTACAACAGAGGAAGACATGGTTGATGATGACAATCAACAGATTGTGGATGAGCCACAAACTTCCCTAAGGAGGTGTACACAGGTCATAAATCCTCCAAGAAGTTATGATGATTTTGTTTCATCAGTTTCTTTAAGTACTAATGATGATGATCCTTTGTGCTATCAGGAAGCTATAAAGGGTTCAAACAACTATAAATGGAAATAAGTGATGAAGGATGAAATGAAATAATTAGAGAGGAATGCTACATGGGACATGGTAGAACTTCCAAGAAACAGGAAAACTATAGGTTGCAAGTGGGTCTACAAGCTGAAGAAGGGTGTGGATGATAAGGAAGAAAGGTACAAGGAAAGGCTGGTTGCGAAAGCATATTCTTAGAAAGAAGGTATTGACTTTCCTGAGATTTTTTCACGAGTTGTAAAGACTGTTTCAATTCTAATTGTGTTAGCATTAGTTGCATTGCTTGATTTGGAGTTGGAGAAACTAGATGTTAAGACTACTTTCTCACATGGAGATTTGGATGAAGAAATTTACATGGAACAACTCGAAGGGTTCATTCAGAATCGAAACAAGAAATTTGTTTGTAGGATCAAGAAATCAATGTATGGTCTGCGGCAGTCCCCAAGACAATGGTACAAGAAGTTTGATTCTTTCATGGTGAGCCATAATTATACAAGGAGTGAGTATGATCATTCTGTCTACTATAAAAAATTGAATAATGGCATATTCATTATCTTAGTATTATATGTTCATGATATGCTTTTATCAAGGAAAATCATAACTGAGATCAATAGGTTAAAGGCTCAAATGGCTAGGATGGTCAATATGAAAGATCTAGGAGAAGAAAGGCAGATTTTGGGAATGGAGATATTCAGAGACAGGAGGAATGCTAAGCTTTGGTTGTCACAGTATGTTGAGAAGATACTTTTGATGTTTGGTATGAACGATGTGAAACGAGTTTCAATCCCTTTAGCTTCCCATTTTAATCTTTCTTCAAGTTTATGTCCTAGTACAAAAGAAGAAAATGAATATATGTTTGGAATACCATATGCTAATGCAGTAGGAAGTCTAATGTATGCGATGGTTAGTACAAGGTCAAACATTTCACACACAGTTGGGGTTGTCAGCAGTTATATGGAAAATCCAATTAAAGAGCATTGGGTAGTAGTGAAATGGGTGCTTCTGTATCTAAGGGGCATAAGTGATTATTGCATCACCTATAACAGTGGTCGTGAATTAGTTTGTGGATATGTTGATTATTGTTTTGCAGGTGATCTTGACAACAAAAGGTCAACTTCAGGGTATGTCTTTACTCTTGCAAGTGGAGCTATTAGTTGGATGTCAAGGCGAGAGAAAGAAAAATATGTAGCTCCTTCACATGTTTGCAAAGAGGCAGTTTTGTTGAAAGTTTTGTTTGGTACATTTGGAAGGATGCAGGACAAAGTAAAGTTACTTTGTGACATCCAGAGTGCTATTCACTTGGCTAAGAATCCATCCTATCACAGTAAAACAAAACATATACCTATCAAGTACCATTTTGTAAGGCGGGTCATCGATGAAGGTGGAGTCTCTCTTGAGAAAGTGCATACAAAAGAGAATTGCGTAGACATGTTCACAAGACTAGTACTGTTAGAGATTCTACGATGGTGCCTGGCTTCTCTTGGCTTGCAGAAAAGGTGATGAAAAAAAGCAAGAGATTGCTGTCAAGGTGGAGATTGTTGAATATGCCAACAAATTTCTCAGATTTTGTAGATATGAGGAGATTTAGTGGAGCCTTTTTTGTAGTAGTTTGTTCAACCAAATCTGTCAATTTGGTATGAACGCACAAGTTTAGAATTAGTTATGTAACTAATCTAATTTTGTTCATTATTGATGTAATCCCGTAGAGGCATAAAGGGGAATTGAGGAAATGGTGTAATGAGAGGAGCGTGAGTGAGCTACTGTAATCTTCTTTATATGAATAATAAGAAAACCCATACCTATGCTTGGTGGATGTAGCCCAACGCTTGGGTGAACCACGTAAATTGTTGTGTTTCTTGTCTGCATTTTTATCGATTGTCTTATGCTATATTTGTGTTTCCGCATTTGCAAATTACAACAATTATTCCGTGTTATTTCATTCCTCTATGTAATATTTTTACTATAAGAATATATTTCACTTCTATAATTTTTTTATATTTTTATATTTTTATATTTGTAAAGTTTAGAATGAATTAACATTAACCCATTAGGGTTTCTATTTTTGGATTTCTTCTATTATTATTTATGTGAATAAATAAATGCAAGGTTAAAATATTTCATTAGTTTCTTGTATCTAGAATGTTGTTAAAAGATTCATATATCCATGTATATATAGATAATATAAAATGAATTCTCACTCACAAATATTTCTAAAGAAAATAGAGATAAGTAGAATAAACGCTATTTCAATAAAAGAATAAAATGCTTGAAAGCCATTGTATATTTTCTTTTCATTTTATATACAAAGTGTTATATTTTAGTAACCTTCACTTAAAATTTCATCATTCTTTTAATGACATAAATTTACTTACATTGGTGTAAGAATTTTATTTATTTATTTGTGAAATTGAATATCTCATCAAGAAAATACTCAACTTATATTTATATGTAGAAAGATTAAATGAAAACTAATTTTTTATTATTTTTCTTATTTGAAGAAGTACACTAATTAATCCTTACTTTATTTATTAATAATTGATAAAAGAAAATAAAATTATCTGAACCAAAACATTGATGGGACAAATCGAGAAGAGAGCCCAACTTCTCCCAACCATAGATGAGAGTAGATTTTCTCCTTTCAACCCCTAGCCAAATTAGTTATTCCATAGGAAACTAGAAATGTCAATAACTTTTTCGAAGTAATTTCTAGAACTTGATCTTCTTAGAACCATCAAGGTCAAATCTTTGTGAAAGTACTCAAAAGTGTCCTAGTTACATCATACTTGTATTTCTCTTTTCCTACCCCTAGAAGAAGAATAGATTGCCTATGTCTTTTTCTTTTTCAGTTTATCCTCCTCCCTAATTCTTGGGAGTAGGTTTACACTTGTCCTCATGGGAAACTATAACATACCTCCAATTTAATTATTTGAATAATTTTGAAAGATTGTAATTATTGAATTATGATGTTGGGAAAAAATATAATTAACATTTTGACCATCATAAATATTTGATAGTGAGAAATATCTATGTAAACATTATTTTATTTTTATTTCAAAAATTGCTTGAAACAAATTGATGAGACAACTCAAATGTAATAAGATAAATTCTTTATTCCATGTGAAAAGTGAAAAAAGAATAAAAAACACTAGGGAAAAAGTTAATGTTTTCCATGAGGACAAGTGTAAATATGCTCCCAAGAGTGGGAGAAGTTAGGAAACAAGCTAGAAAGAAGTTAGGCCAAGATGACATTGTTTTTTAGTAAGTGTGCAAATTTTATAACTTGGTGGTTCTGAGAAAGAATCAAGTTCTGAAAATTACTTGGAAATGGTTATTGACATTTTCAGTTTTTCTATGGCATAAATAATTTGGTAATTTGGCAGTAATTTGACTGGTGTGACAGGAGTAGGTGCATAGTGGATGCTTTGGTATATGGTTTGGAGGATTTGGAATCTCTCTTCATTTTTTCCCAATAAATCATTTAGTTTAGATATGTTTGTATACCTTTTTTTTTGTTTTGAAATTATTAGCTCTCATAATCACAGTCATAGTTGGTTGAATAAATCATTTACAAAATAGTTAGATACTCTCCTAAGATGAATTTATGTATAATAAAAGAAGATTTTGTAGTTTTATTAATTCTTAATATTTTCTTACCATGGATTTGTCAATAATATTACTGCTAATGTAAGAAAAGAAAAAAACATAAGAGAATTAGAGTTGTTTAGTTACACATTTCCTATGAATATTTGCAAAAGAAGCTTAAGGATTCTTATCTCATTATTTTATTGAAACTAGGGAGAAATAGACAAACAAAAAAAATCATTGTATATGGTATTCAAACCCCATTGTGGTGATTATTTTCCTTTCTAAGAGATTAAACTCTAATATGAGTGAAATACAAGGAGAATATAGGAGCTATTTATGCTTATTTACATTAGTAGGTAACAATAAATATCTTCTTTTATTTTCATTGAAAATTGAATGGAAACATTAGATTGATGATAGTAGCAAATGACAATATCTATTTAAATATTTCATTTTTTATTTAAGGAGACATAATCATTGTGTTTGTAGTAGTAGAAACTGTATACATGTATATAATTTATGGAATTTGCAGAATCAAATTAGATAGACAATTTCTTCCAACACCAAAGTATATAAAGAAGAGAAATATCAAAGAGATACCCTAGTTTACTCGAAGAATATCCATAAAGAAAAAAATATTGACAAATATCTCAAACAGAAAATGAGAGATAACATAATCATCGAATCCATAAATGTTTATGAAGACATAGGGGTAACTTCTCTTTAAAAGACGCTAAATAGAAGTAGTAGTTATTGCAAAATTAAACCGTGATATATAGGGCTGAAACAATAAACAAATTCAACGACGTCTTGTGAAAAAATAAACCTTAAATTTATTATTTACAGGTTATAAGGTCGACCTCCATGCACTGTAAGATAATCAAGACATTCAAAGAAATGATGGGTACAATCGGAGTGGTGGAGACCAGGGTAATACATCGTTTACCTCTAGAGGATTAAAATCTTGAAGGTGCAAGTGTAGCCTACCACCGACCCATCATTTCCATAATAGTTATTTTCAAGTTGGAAGCTAAACTTTAACCGCCAAGTCGAAACCCTCTAACAAGGAAGCGACACGATTTAGTTTTTTCGAAAAAAAAACTAGGGAATAAATGGAAACCAAAGTAAAACCCTACCCAAAGCTATCTTATCGATACTGTTCCTAGAATTATTTGGGCAGAAAACCCTTGTAGGGTTTCAATCTCATCCATGGTTGTCTTGAATTAAATCCTTTTCCCTAAAATTGTAAATTCAAACACGAATCATACCTATGCTAGAGCCGAGGGAAACCGGTGAGGAGTATGGTAAACAATAATAAAACTTTGTAGTGAGTTGTCACCAAATGCATATGAGCAGTCACAGTTTTGACAAAATGAGAAGAAAAGAAGATAATATAGAGAAGACGAAATTGGAAACAAGAATAAGTAGAGTGACATTCATTAAGGGAAAAGAGTTGAGCTAAATAAGCTTAAGAAAATCAAGAAAATCAAGAAACAATAGTACAACTATCACTGTACAGTCACATATTGTTGAGGTTATTGATATAATGCCTAAGTGTTGTAATTGGAAATAAAAAATAGATTTTCCAAACAAAAAAGAATTCAAAAATGATAATGCCTGCTGGTCTATGTCTCAGCTAGGCTTACAATACGTAACAACAAAACTAGACTTCAATGATTCACTTGAGTTGGATTTCTTCTTTCTCTTCTTCCAAGCTCTCTATTGTTCTAAGTCATTTTTTTCATTTTGGCATTGATATTGAACGCTCTGTGCTTTTCCTTTTGTCTTTGTCATTGTAACTTCATATTCAAAATTTGATCACGTTGCTTATGCTTGTTTCTTTGATCTTCTTTTGCAACAAATTTGTCTTTGACAGTGAGATGATGCCTCCACTGCAAACTATCATCAATGCCCTTCATAGCTTGGGATACACAGTCAACAAATTTCTTCCACATTAACTCACAATAAAATATGATTTCTTGAAAACTCCATTGCATTAAAATGGTTTCAAACTTGGCTTTATTGAAATTCTCATCCATGTCTTCATATTCTCCTTTTGGTTGCTCACCATAATAATCATCATAGATTGACTGTTCAATCCATTTCAAATCTACATCAACATTATCTTCTTCTTCAACTCCTTTATTGGAAGTCATAAGTGTAGTGGCTTGAATTCTTCTGTCATCAAACCTTCTTTCAAGAACTTCTTTTACAGTCACCAAATCATCCACTTGGTTTTGAATGCCAACTAGGCTTCCTTCTACAAACATCAATTCATCAATTTTCTTCTTCTCTACAATTATTTAAAGGCACTCATCATAAGACATATTATCATCATCAATTTCAATTTCAATATTTCATACCTCTATTTCAAAGAGGCCAATTTCTGCACAATGTTCATCAAACATCATTGATGTTGATCCTTTGTTTTCATCAACAAACACTACTCAAATTATTTCATAGATGCAGGTTGTTGTACTAATAGCTTCACCATCAATTTCTACAATTTTCTCATGCTCTTCTTCACACACAGATACACCTTTTATCTCTTTCTCTAGTAGCTTTGCTTCAAACACAAATGCTCCTTCATTATGTTCCTCCGGTAGCTCTTCTTCAGACACATATGCTCCTTCATTTTGTTTCTATGGTATCTCTTCTTTAGAAACACATGGTCCTTCCAGAGTGGAAACATTCGATAAATTGTTTCTCCCTCTTTCAATCTACTCCGCTTCTAGAATACTCCAAACTTCTTTCAAAGATGTTGTTGCTGCAAGCTTGTACAACATACTGTTATCCAAGGATTGTTGGATGATATTCAATGCTAATGCATCATTTTCTTGATCATGTAGATTATGATAACAGTGTACAAGACACAAATAGGTATTCATTCTAACAGACCAAAATTCAAAATTATTACCATTATACTGTGGCAGTAATGGTAGATTCATGCTCATGTTGCTCCAAATATCATCAATTTTCCTCTCATCTACTTCTTGTGTGAGATCCTCAAGTACAACTGAAACCTCTTCATTTATCTTTGCAAAATACACCGGCATTTGTTTTTTGTTCTCTTTCCATATCTATCTGAGATCTCTTCTAGACTTCCTAAGTCATCTTTTCTAACCCATGACAATGTTTCTTGGTTGTTTATTCACCAATTTGATCACACTTTTGGATCGACTATTCTATCTAGTCACAATGATACTGCTTGATGCAAACAGATAGGTTCTCTTCCTGTTTCCAGCGCAAAAAACTAGGTCTCTGAAATCGTGTGTTTGACTTTGGGCCAAAATGAACAGGTTAGACCACTTCTTTAGCTTCGATCTGGATGGATCGGAGTATATAAGAATAAGATCTTCGAAGTTAGAGCTCTCATCTCTATTCTTTAAAAACTGTAGCCCCTTCTTTGGAGGAATTGGGATTTTTGAGTTTACTCGAGAGCCAAAACAATTTGTAGTTCAACTTCTCATGTGATCGAGGGTTGAAAACTAGGCGCTTCAGGCCTTTGAGCTTTGGGGGTTTCGACGATGAAGGTATCATTTTATCTGAATAGACGAATGACCGAATAACCAAATCGCTGCAAAGATCAATGATCCTCATTGATTTGGGATCAACAATCCACAATTACTTTGGGAATTCATGCCTTCGTGCCTTGAGGGCTTCGAGAGATATTCCTTTATTACCTTGCAATACTGCGAACTTGTGAAACTCCAAATAGGGGGAAGAGATCGATGGTCACAGTGACCCATGGAGATCTATGACTCTGATTTACTTTGGGAGATCGGGCTTCAAGATTTTTCGTCTACTTGCTCATGTAAACCTCTGAAGTGTTGTATTTTTTAATTTAGAGATGTGCCTCCATGTGGCCTCTTGATTTGTATGACTAAGATTTACTTTAGAATCTCGGGCTTTAGGCGTTCTGAGATGCAAAACACCACAAAAATCTGAACTGTTAACTTTCCAGAGTGTCATATATGCCGACGTGTCCTCAGCCTTCAATGGCTCAGATTTATTTCGGGACTTCGGGTAGTTCTTTCTCTAGTGCTTCACTCTACAAAAAATTGTAGAGTGTTAAGTCTCCGAAGTGAGAGATATGGAACCGCATGTCCTCGTTTATGGAAATTCTAGATGAATTTCAAGCTTCAGGAGTTCTTTCTTATCGCATCCATATTTATTCTGAAGTGGTTATCTGTCGGAGTGTAGGATCTCTTGCCACATGTCCACTTCGATCAACAGTATAGATCTACTCCGGCTCTTTAGAGCTTCAGGCCTTTGGGAGTCCTTTACTCACTCAACTTCTTCTTGCTTCCTCCTGGACTACGAGATTGTCGAATACAGGGATTGTCAGACATGTGTTCCCTTCTTGAAGATCAAAGACAATGAGTGATTGCAGAAACTCAACTCGCTCACTCTTTAATTTCCTTCCTAATTTACGCAAAGTGAAGATTCTCGTTTGTAGTGGGATCGATATCCACTGTTAATCTATTGATCTAGCAAGATCAACAATCTAGAGAGATTGCAGGCTCACAACTTGTTCATGCTTTAATTTTCTTCCCGATCTATGCAATGTGAAGATGCTTGTTTGGTCTAGCAAGATAAATGATACTGAGCGATTATGATCTCACAACCTGCTCAAAATTTAATTTTTTTCCCGATTCCCGCAATGCCTCCCTATCGTTAATCTCTCTCTAATGAGATATGAGGTTTGTGACTTAATATTTTCTTGATCTAATGGCTGATTGTAATGAATCTCAAAATTCACATAAAAAAAAAAAACTTGGGTACATGTACAAGAGTCTTATTGCCCTTTACTCCTTTTATCCTAAATTAATATAAAGTCGTTGCCTCTTGTTTCGGTAGTGAGATTACATGTGATCATAAGCTCTTAGCTAGGGATATCATATTTCATTACAACTTATTGTTATCTATTACTTTCGTTTTTCAAAAGCCACCTTATATTAAGGAGATGAAACGTATTGTTATCTATTGCTTTTGTTTTTCCAAAGCCACCTTATATTAAGGAGATGCAACTTCCTTGAGTCTCTTTCATACTAATGCAAGGGTTAAACAAGGTATGGCCTTATGATGCCAAATCCGATATCTATAAAGGATCTATGAGGAGGTTAACATTATTCGAAGACAAAAGTTTAATTGGTTTTCAAACCAATTCGAACATTAAACTTGCACCTTGGAAATAAAATATGCAGAGGTTAACTTGTGAAGTTATGTTTATAATCGCGTTCACACAACTTACTCGTTAGGTAAAAATAAGGGATATTCACCTTCGGTGGCTAATTCCAAGGTAGTTGGGTTTAACATAATCAATGTAGCAAGTCAGCCATCTGGTTACCTTGCCATTAATACTCTAAACCACCGATACAGGCTGGAACCCTCATGCCTTAAAGGCCTACTTGCAAAATTTAAAGCACCGGGGCAGAACCGGGTAACAGGTCTATGGAGAAGTCTATTTCCCTTTTAGGGGGTAATTCTGGTATCTCAACCACAAACATGTCTCTGAACTCTTGTAGGACAACAAAGTCTTCTAATTTTGGCTTATCCTCTTTTCCTAGAAGATTCGTTACCTAGATGGCATAAATTTGACATCCCTTCCTTATACATTTCTTGAGTTGCATTGTTGAAACTTGTCTGACTGATACTGGTTTCGGTATACCTTGGGTTGTTCTAACAGTGCCAAAATTGTCCTTATAGCTAAGTATTTTTGTATAACAGTCCAATACTTCTTTGTGTTGTTCCAACCAATCCATCCCTATAATCATATCGTAAGATCCTAAAGGTAGGATGTTAAGATGAGTCTTTATATTTTGACCGTCTAAGCTGAACTCAAAATTTGGAACAAACTCAACTACCTTCCTTTTAGTACCAGTAGCTAATTGTACAAGCCAAGATTTTGCATGCTTCAGTTTCTTAAGTTTGTTTGCCTTTACCACATTAGGTGTAATATAACTTAACGTAGCTCCATGGTCAATTAAAACAAAGATTCGAGTGTCATTGGTTTTACCTTCAATTTCCACCACCGAGGATTGGTGGTCAGCTTGTCGACCATCTATGGCTACATTTATCCGATGTAGGCTTATGCCCACATCTCCCATTGTCGAGGCTTCCTGCAGATTATGAACAACAGTTATGTTTGTTGAACTCAAACGCAAAAAATTCCTCCTTGGATGAGGTTCTCCACATTCCCAACACTTTAATGGCTCGTGGGGGTTGTCTCCAAACTTGTTTATTCCCATATTTACTGGTTTACCACTGCCTTGCGTATTTGGATGGTTGGAGTGAAAATCCTTTCTCAGAAAACCTTTTGCTATATTCCAATAAGGAGCTGGCTGGTACCCCTTCTTCCGCTGGTTCATTCGCTCTTGTTTCTTATCCTTCCATGTTTTGGGAAGATCTACCCACTATTTATACTAATCGTAGCACATTCGTGCCTTCCTGAATACTTATCTCAAATATTTGGGGTTGTCAAACTCAATTCTATCCTTGTAGGACTGTGGTAGACAACTTAGAAATTGCTGAATTTTCACTTTATCCTCATGGATGTACGGTACGAACCTTAACAACTCCAAAAATTTATTTATAAGGTCCTCCATTGTGATCTGTCCAAGTCATAACTCGTAGAACTCTTTTGTCTTCCTTTCATAGTAACTTTCTGAAAGGTATTGTTTTTTGAAATACTTTTTAAAGTCAGACCATTCCAACTATTTTTCCTTTAAGCCCTTGGCCAATTTCAGGTCCTGCCACCAAATGTTGGCCTTCCCTTTCAGATTTTAGATGGCCATTTTGACCTTCATGTTGTTGGAATAGTTGTATATCTAGAAGTATTTTTTGATGTCCAATAGCCATGCTTCAGCCTCCTCTCCCGTCTTGGATTCTCCATCAAGGGTAGCTAATTTAATTTTTTTAAATTCTCCTTCGAGGTGGTCTACTTTTTTTATTTTTCGGTCGGATTTAGTTTTCTCTTCAGCTGAGGGTGTTCCTTCTGACAAACTATATCCTTTTTTCAGTTTCTAGCCCTGAGTTCTTGGAGGCCCTTTTGTTGACTTCTTCCTCATGATTATCGTCCTTTGGGATTTTCTTGGTAACTATACTGCGTAGTAGGACTTCATTTATCTCTTGTTGCTCCTGTTGTGCCGTTTTTAATTTTTCATTGTCCGCTTTGAAAATCTGTAATTCAACAATAAGGTTCCTCATTGTTTCTAATACTTCTGTGGGTGAACTTCTGTCATTGTTCTGTCTTGGATCTCCATGGGGTCCTTGCTGCGGGTTTTCTCCCATTCTGACTTCTCTGTCTTCATGAGCTGCCATATTGCACACAAAACAGAAACAACTTTATATTTGTAACCATACGAACTTTATTAATTTTACAAAAATCGGAATATATATATACTCAACAACTATTGTGGCCCTGTTCAGGTCCAGTATTGTGACCTTTTTTCTCTGATACCATATGTAATGAACCTCAAAATTCACATAATTTTTTTTTTCTTGGGTACATGTACAACAGTCTTATTTCCCTTTACTCCTCTTATCCTAAATTAATATAAAGTCACACCTCTTGTTTCAGCAGTGAGATTACATGTGATCATAAGCTGTTAGCTAGGGATATCATATTTCATTACAACTTATTGTTATCTATTGCTTTCGTTTTTCCAAAGCCACCTTATATTAAGGAGATGCAACTTATTGTTATCTATTGCTTTCATTTTTCCAAAGCCACCTTATATTAAGGAGATGCAACTTATTGTTATCTATTGCTTTCGTTTTTCCAAAGCCACCTTATATTAAGGAGATGCAACTTCCTTGAGTCTCTTTCATACTAATGCAAGGGTTAAACAAGGTATGGCATTATGATGCCAAATCCGATATCTATAAAGGATATATGAGGAGGTTAACATTATTCAGAGACAAAAGTTTAATTGGTTTTCAAACCAATTCGAGCATTAAACTTGCACCTTGGAAATAAAATACGCAGAGGTTAACTTGTGAAGTTATGGTTATAATCGCGTTCACACAACTTACTCGTTAGGTAACGATAAGGGATATTCGCCTAGGGTGGTTAATGCCAAGGTAGATGGGTTTAACATAATCGTTGTAGCAAATCAACCATCCAGTTACCTCGCCATTAATACTCTGAACCATCGATAGAGGCTGGAACCCTCGTGCCTTAAAGGCCTATTTGCAACATTTAAACCGTCTGGAAAAATGTTTGTGTGATCAGAGCTCGACTGGCGTGCCCTAATTACAAGTCGACACATACCCTATAATCACATGGCCCAGGTACGAGACCCCATCCCCTTTACTCCTTGCAAAAGGTTACTCCCACAGTTTCACATTCACTCTGGTTTTGGTTTCGTGTGGAAGGAAACACCGTCTCAGTCCATTTTCATTTGCATTCCAATTTTTGGTTTATTGAAGGAGATGAGAACGTCTCATACCATTCTTTGGTTGGCTTTAGCCTTGTGGATAAAATTTTAGGATTCTGCCCCTGTTCCGGATGGGCGAAGACCTTGGTGGAACTTCTCGACGGTAGCTCTGCGCGAGGTAAGTTTACCCTCAACAATCTCTTTTTCCTTTATATTGTTTGGTAGGACTCTTCTTGCTCCTGATCTCGGTCTGTCTTTCGGTAGTAATCTTTGAAGTCTGTGTGAAAGGGTAGGTGATACCTTGGCCATGTTTAGTTCTTCACGGTTTAACCCCTCCTCTATACTAGTCTTTCCGTCGGCCGAGTTATCCTCCTTCCTTGGAGGGACTTACTATGATTGTCTATTAAAAGATTGCATTCAGAATATGCTATATTTTCTTGTTTGAACTTTCGGTAAAGTCCTGGTTCCCAGTCATTTTTCTTTGGTGAGTGTCAAGTCTAGTCTTCCCTTACTCGGGTGTGTAACAGACCTGTCGACCTACTGTTGAACCTGAGAGGGTTTCTGTGTTAACTTCACTAGTGCCATATAATGATTGTAGCGACATTATCATGGTCGAGGTCGTTTAATCCTTCCTGTTCGTATTTGAAAATTCATATTAATTTTATGTTTAATATCATTTTATGGTCATTATACGCAAATTATTTTCCCGTAGTGTTTTGATTGAGACTGGTATCCTTTGCTAATGATGGGCCCCTTAATGTGCAAGGGTACCTATCAGGGTGACACAAACTCTTCCTCCCTTCTCGGTCTGGGAGGCGCACGGGACAACGCAATGACAGTCGGCAAGAGCACCCTTTCAGTTAAGTATTCATCGAACATTTTTTCTAAGTTTTGTTCTGTAATTAAATCATCATTATTTTCCTGTTAAATACATCGTAATGTTTCACATCATTTTGTGTAGGTGAGGTCACGCCGAAGCATGGGGACGCCCTTCTCACTCCTTCAAGAGGTATTTGGGTTTGAATACAATGCCCTTTCGTCTATTACGAGTTTATAAGCAACGATGGTCAAGCCTTTGTCTCATCCTTAATGTTGAAGTTATTTTTTCCAAGTTCTTTATTCTATTGATACGGGGTACACCCCTGATTTTTGTATATAAACATTCTTGTGTGAGGATAATTTAATCCAAGCTCGCGCCTGGTTGGACTTGTGATAGACAGACAATCTTACTATTTAACATTTTGATATTTATGCCTTGAGTATTATTTCCTGTGTGAAAAGGATTTCGTATGTCACTTTTCAAATGTTTTCCTTTGTATTTATGCAAATTTTTTGTTATTACATACTTGAAATTTTTAGTTATGTTCCAGAAATTAAATCTCATTATTGCGTACACGATCTCTTCTCAAACAGATTCGACTAATAATGGAGTACTACCGAAAAACTAGTATAAAACATCTGTGCATAGGGGTTTTGCTTTCACCGAGCTTGGGTTATGACTTTCAGATTTTGTTATAAGCTTGTGCACTTGCATTCTTCTTATAGCACTAGTCGTTTGGTAGGAGTAGGACCTGAGTCTTATTCCACCTTTTACGATTTTGATTTAAGAGTCGGTTGTAAGTAATGGTTTCGTGTAGTTTAAGTCCGTGGGACTCTGTCCATATTCTTTTGGGGTTTCTTATATAAAATCGACAAGAAAAGAAAAGTTTACTATCTAAGGTTAAAAGGGATCGAGATTTCCAGAAATTATTTTCCTTTCAAGTGCTTCCTTACTCCTTTATGATAGATGTCCTGTAGCATTGTACCTACAACAATAGTTTTACTGTAGATGTGCCTCTAAACCTAAAACAGAGGTTATGTTGTATATACGCCTCTAAACCAGAGGGTCATTACTAAAGTACCCACACTACCATGTTGTTGTACATATGTTTCGTTTTCTACAATGGGGTTTGGATCAGTTTTCTGAATTATATTCCTGTGTGCATGTTCATATGTATATCTGTCTAATATTTTTGAATACCTTAATAGGTCAGTCTATTCCAGCGTCATATTATATCATCTAGAATGATCAATATATTTATACCTATATGCTCATGATATATTTACACAGTTCAATATACATATCGCTTAATATCCCCGTATTAAGGAGTATATTCACCTTTGAAGAAAAACGGGATTGGTATTCTCATTAGGGGAGGCTCATTGTATATTGTAAATAGCTTGTAGGAGGATGAAATCTACCATAGCTATTGGTGCACGTGGCTTCAAGTATTCATGCAAACAATTTTAAACTTTTCCCTTTACTTAACAGAACTAAGAGGTTAACTGTAGTTTGTAATCTATTATGAAATCAATAACTACTACAGAATTTGTTTTTTTTTTATTGTTTGGTACATTCCAATATCTTAGTAACTATTCGGCATCAAATCTAAATAATGAGTCCATTTCCAGCCAATGATTATGAAATAAAATAATAGATCTTTCCATCACATCCATCAACCAGAATTTATACATAGAAGCAACTAGATTGGACACATGACATTTGACTAATATAAGGTAGAGTTACATATCTGAGTCAAATTGTGGAAAGACAAAGGGAATAGACACGTTCCTCCCAACCTTAGAATAGGGAAGCCAATCTACTTGCCCGATTCACCCCCTAGCCTGACCATGAGTCCATGAGGGAGAATTAGAATTTCCTCTCCACTAATGTCCTTCAATTCCAGTAGTATCTCCCTTGCCTCACACTCACACAATAGTGTTCATAATAGCAATAAAACAGAGAATAAACTCCATAGTATTCCTTCCCAGCATACTTGGCAGCATCCTACCTCCTCACATATGCTATTTATTAATTTGCCTAGGACTTTTCCCTCCCATGGGTAATTTTCACAGCTTTCTAAATCCTTGATTTTCAGGGGCTGCCAATGGCCAAATCACTGATTTGCCACTTGTAACAATCAGCCCAAAGTTAATTCCAATGTGTTCCCCACTCATGGAGTCATGACCAACTAAATTTAACATGGTTGTTCCATTTGTCCTCTTGCAATAAATATAAAATATTATGTTTTCATACAAGTGTCATAGTCAAATAGTCAATTGGGTCAAATCAATTTTCTGCCCAACAGTCATAATCATTAATTACAATCATCAAATTGGAAATTTGGAATTGCCATAAATGGAAAAAAACATCCAATTCGAATTTACTAAAAACGGAAAGAATTTCGAGTAGTTAAGAATTATTTTATTATTTTTTTTTTGGGGACATCACACTGATCTTGCTCTTGCTCAGATCTTACGACTGAATTTTTTTTTCCTTATCTACAGGCTTGTCATTTTTGAGCTTAATTAAAGGCTCATATCTGTTCTCGCGTCCAATCTTACGTCTAAAGTAGCTTCTCCTTTGCTTCTTCTGGAAACTTGCTCCTAAAGAAATAATTTCAAAAATATTTCATGAATTCTTTAAATGCTCATGAATCTTTAATTGTTTCATCCTTCTGCAACTATGCTTCCTTGTGTTTGTTTTGTTTAACGATCTTTTGAGCGTACTACGAATGGTAGACTTCTCTCCAAGCTCTATGAAGAATCTTGCGTCTCGTGATCTTGTCTGCGAGACAATGTAAGTTGTGCGCTCTTCTTCTTATGATCAGGTTGCTCTCCACACACTGTGAAGAGGCTTACATCCTAAGCTCTGATACCATGAAAAAATGAGAAGCAAAGAACATAATACATAGAAGAATAAATTGGAAACAAGAATGAGAAGAGAGCCATTCTTTAACGGAAAAGAGTTGAGCTAAATAAGCTTCAACAAATCAAGAAAATCAAGAAACAATCGTACAACTCGGCAGGACAACTGACAATGTACAATCACATATTGTTGAGGTTACATATATAATTAATAGTATTGGACCACTTATCTCAACAATGGAGATTGTGTGCTAAACTTATAATGTTTCCTTCTTAATTGAATTGTCACCAGACCCAAGAACTCCTTCCCGCAATAACAAAATATATATACAACATCAGAATGAGTAATAATGTGAATAACACAAAATATGCGGTGGTTTTCCCAATGACAGCAAAAAAAATTAGAGGAAACTGAGTACTTACCAGGTGATACCATTCCATACTAAGAGACTCGATTTCTCTCATTCAAGGAAAATGAGAGTTGTTCCTAAAACTTTCCTTAATGAGGTTCTAGGATGAAACAAAATAAGATGGGGTTTAACCTGTCAGGACATATAGCCAACATCATGGCTTTGACGGTACCAACGGAGGGATCGATGATCATAAATGGCATCGATTTCCATAGTAGACAGTGACTGTAGTTCTGCTGACTCACACACTACCTTAGAGACAAATGACACTATGTCCATTTGTGATTGGAGTGGTGTATCATTCTTTTATTGAGCTAGTTGATGTGGTTTGGTAATGGTGGCGTGGGAGATGGAAATTGTACTAAATCATTTAATGACCAGAGATATTAATCCACTACGGATCCTATGGATCGATGCTTTTCAAAAATATAAGCCATATAAATGTGTATGTATTAGACATTGAAGAAATATGAATGCAACCATTTATTTTTTAGCCTGACTCATACTATGAAAATGATGTAAGGTTTGTGTTGGTGGAAATATCACATCATAGTGGTTATTTATTCTATATAGCTATATTATAATTAAACTTATACTCTTATCAAGGGTACGCCGGTATCTACATTTACTCCATAATCAAGGAATGAATATTTACACTCGAAGGTGATGATATGCAATAGTAAACAGTGAGTGTAAAGGATTATATTCACTTTAGAGTGATGCAACTATATAAAGGTATGCTTATAGAACCTGGATAAATCTTATAATATAAATAAAACCATGAATGAAGTATGGGTAACCATAATATAAAGATCACAAGTTGGAGTACAAGGAAGGAATGGAGGTAACAATTGCAATATATCTATCATGATGTAAGAATAGAGTAAGAATGGATTCCTAGCTACGCAATATCAATGCAGTAGTATTAATAAAATAAAGCTCACCTCGAGTTATTAAAGTAAACAAACGTATTTACTTGTTGGGAACAAAAGATGTAAAAGTACATTAATGAACAACAATAGGACACAAATATAGTTGGGAATGGTGGCTTGAACCTATAACCCGTCACATAGAAAAAAAAAAATGAAATGTATATTTTTAACGAGATGTATTGTTCACAATTGAGTATGATATAATAATAAAAATAATAATGATGAATCTATGATCGTTCGTACAACAATAACCTATATTATTTGTTTTTATGCTTAAAAAAATAAAAATTGTGTAGTGATGTTGTAAATGGTATCATATCAGATTTCAAACACTAGGGCCTTATGGGCTCAAACCAAATAAATTAGAACATTAATTGTTTCATTATTATATTATGAAATCATTGTAGAATTGTTAAAAATAATATCTTAACATAAACTATGTTCTTGACTTATTCAAAATAACAACAAATAACATGGTTGACGAAACTGGGAAAACAACTCCAAGTGGACCTGAGATGTATGTAGAGTTGAACAATGAACAACCCCAAAGTAAATTCATTAGAGTTGAAAGCATGAGAAGTATAAATGATTAATTGTACAATATTAAAGGAGATAATGAAAAAATGTTGAAAGCAAGTAGAGAGCAAGAGGAACTAATTGAAATCTTACTCAAGAATATGACTGAGATGAAAGAAAATAAAGATGTAGGACAAACCTCTAGTAACACTAACAAGGAAGTCCCTAATGATGAATCTCGCAAGAGAAAGTAACACCCAATATTTAGTGATAATATAACATTGATGACTCAGGAAAATAAAAAGGGCAGTTCTGAGGACAACACCTTACAAAAAGGAAATGGCATAGTAGTGAATTGACTAGTGAATTTTAAAAAAATCAAACCACCCAGTTTTGATGGTGAGACTAAAGAAGGAGTAGAATCTTGGATCCTAAACATGGGAAAATATTTCTAGACTTATAATTACTCAGGGAATTTAAGGGGTATATTGGCGGTGTATCAGCTAAATAGAAAAGCTATTATCTGGTGGCAGGAGACAAAGACAGTAAATAAATTCAAAAGTAGTGAACTCACTTGGAATACATTAAAAAGTACTTCAAATATAAATATCTAATCGAAAGATATTTTGATGAAAAGGCTAAGGAGTTTCATGACCTTAGAATAGGACAAATGACCATCAAATATTTTGTTAACAAGTTTGGAAACCTAATCAGGTATGTACCTTACCTTGGAGAAGAGAAATAAAAGGTACAATGGTTTATGAGCTATTTTCCTCAAGAGTATAAGGAAAAAATTGAGTTCCTTAATGTTAAGATGATGGACAAGGTAATAAGAGATGCCAAATTGTGTTATAACTAGTTTTAAAAAGCATCTGAAAATACAAAAACATGGTAGGATAAGAATAAAAATAACAAGTTTGATCCTAGAAAGAGATAATTTAAGTACCCACGTCAATCTTCTCATAGTGAACCAGTTAAAAGAAACAAGTTTAGTGGACAACAAAAAAGTGTATTGGCTCAGAATAGTAGTCGACCAACTGACACAGTGAATAAACCAATCAAACCACAATTACAATGTTGGGGTTTCAAATGTAACATCCCGATCTTGCGCGCACTGAGTGGACTTATTCTTTGATGACACTTGCGTGCAAGTGATCCGATTCATACGATTGGTTATTTTGATTATGATTATGAGATATTTTGGATTTGATGATATGTTAATTTTGTTGTATTTACATCGACATCTGCTATTGATTGGGTTCTCCTGAGTGTGAAGGAATCTAGACATTTGAGGATGCTGAGGAATCATTGAAAATTCGTGGACTCGGGTTTGAGTGAGAGAGTGAACTGTTAGGGTTTGAATGTTGTTGATGTGAAATATGTACATATGATTAGATATTATGATGTAGATTGGTATTGCTGACATGATTCGTTTATGTATGTAGGTTGACGATATCTTGTTGACCAGACTCACATTTGGAGTAAATGGGTCACACACAACAACCATATACATTGAGGGAGAGGTGTGGCAACAACCCTACCATATCCTACTAGCACTCCCACCGTGTCTCGAACTGTAGATTAACGATTACCTAGTTCGATAAGACCCACAATGTCATGAGGGAAGACTGTGACATTCACTCACGATGATTCTAAGGGGCGCGCAATAAGGCAGGGTCCTTATTCCTTAGAGGCCCTTAGTCTCCTACAAGATCACTTAACAGAGTATTGACTCTAGGGGTTTGACATCTACTAAATTCAATTAAGAGGCGAGTGACAACCTTGGAGCACGTAGTATGTCTTGAAGGGAATGTCGTGTAAATAAAACAAAAAGAGGCAAGTGGCACCCTTTCAGCACGTAGTGCATCTTGAAGGGCACGTCGTGAAAATAAAACAAAAAGAGGTGAGTGGCACCCTTGGAGCACGTAGTGCGTCCTGAAGGGCACATCACAATTTTAACTACGGTAAGTTAATAAACCTAGTGCCTAGAAAACTATGCCTCCTTAGGACCTAGTCGGCCTTAAAATGAATGTTGTAATGAGTAAAGTTTAATAACAAATTTTCCCTTAAGAACTGCTGCCAAGCCTAATGAATTTAAAACCTAGGTCTAAGTGGAACCTTTGAACAAAAAAAAAACTAATTAGACATATAACAAGAAGGGGTAAAGAAAATTCAAGGTTTATTAATTAAAGTAAAAATTTTAATGAAGGTTTAATTATTGAAAGGGGGTAAATGGTTGTTTGTCTAAACTTTCTAATTCTGAACTTAGTTAAAAATGGGGAAACTTAAATCAAAAGAGAAAATTAAAGAAAAGGTGAAACTTAAAGAAAAAGGGAAACTTAAAGAAAAGGGGAAACCTAAAGAAAAAGGGGAATGCCTAACTTAGTAAGGAATCTAGCAGTTGGAACTTTCTATTTATGAACTCAACTAGGATTTAAATAAGGCGTAATTAATTTAAGAATTGTAAGGGAATAATGGGACACCGAGGAGCGTTTTTAGGAATGCCTTTAGGTGGGTGAGGGAAATAGGAAAATTTAATTAATTAATAAATTGATTTTCTGGTGCAGCTAGGGGATGAGACGACATGTGTACGGGGGAGGTTTTTTGTAATTAATTAAATGAAAAATGACTCTAATGAGGGTTTGGAAAAATAATGACTAAGAAAAATATATAAAAAGGATGGCGGAGGAGGATTATGGATCACGTCTCGCTTGCGTAAGGTTATGCTGCCGAAATTTATCTTAACTCAATTTTTGTTATGGGAGTTGGGATACCTAGCTCAAGTAACGAGTGGTAGCTTGACCTTGCGAGGTGAGTTGGGAGATAGCATTCTATGTTATTGTGTGTGTGGCCCCTTTACGGATCAGCGGGATCAAGGGGAAGAAGAGTACCGTTAGCGTTGGCTGGGAGGGACCGATGAGGTATCAACATATGGCAAGCAAGACTTGGATGGAGCGCAAGCACAAGACAACCACTTCTGGTTCTTCTCCATTGGCTATGGTATGCATGTGTAAATTTATAATGAAAAAGTAGTTAGTTTTGTACAATAATATCTATCATGGCGAATGCATGCTTGTTTGTGTACTCGGGTAGTGTTAAGGGTGTAAACCTGCCTAGGTTCAGATTGTAAAACATTCTCATCATCTTTTCCACAGCCTTCAATGTCAGTATACATGTGTTGTTTATCAGATTTTGATCTGTACGATCTGTGTGTTATTTTTTATCGGTATGACGTCATGTTTTGCCCATAGTAGTTTCCATTTGCATAATATTGTTTCCTGTAGTGATGCAACAAATGAACATTTAATTTATTTGGCTATATTTTATTTTATTCTTGTTGCGCTGCAAGAAATTTCTTGTTGAATATAATTCACTATGTGATTTTAATCTTGATGCATTGCAATTGAAATTTTCTTTGAACACTAATTCACGGGGTTATTCTATGCTTGTTGCACTACCATAAATGTCTTATTGAACATAATTCACAGTGTGATTTTAAGCTTGTTGTGTTGAAATTAAAACTATCTTTTGAACACTTTCAATGGGTTATTCTGTGCTTGTTGAGCTACCATAAAAATTCCTTTGATCATTATTTCACTCTGTGTTTTTATGCCGGTGGCGCTGCCATAAAAATAAGGGTCTTAATAATATTGATCCATTGTGTTTATTTATCCCTGTGGCATAGAAATGAGTTCGTCGATGGATTACTATTTACATGTGTTATTGTTTTCCTTAGCGCAGTGACGTAATGCCCATTGGATTTCATGACCTGCATTTTATTTATTCTCCACATTGTCGCTTGAATTTGTTTTACCCACAGGAGAGGAGTGCACCAAAGTCACACTATCACCTACACTCACCTCTGTCCTCAGTTCATTCCAACTATTAACCCTCATAGAATATCCCTTGCCTTTCCCATGCACCATCATTTGGTAACGCTTCTCCAAACCACCTGCGTTGAGATCCCTTGAAAATATTGTGAAATATCATAGGTTCATTGTCCACCCACGCAGAAAGACCTTCCTCTAGTTGCACCTACCTCCTGCACCGCGTGTGCCTCGGTGAAATAGGGCATTGGTCGGGCGTTTTCCTCCTACCATGACTATCTAATTAATTATGGACCGAATCCTTGCACCTGTGCACTTGCCAATTGTGGACTGAATCCTCACGCCGGTGCATCCTTCCCGTTAGTGGTTTATTTTGTTTTAACATTTCATTTGTTGTAGGATACGCGTCTTCAGTCAAGGGAGATGCGAATGGAAAGTGGCGGTTTGGTTAGTTGAAGTGCATGTACAGTTCTGAGTGCATCCATAAAGGGGCAGTGAGTTACAATCATGTGAAATGGAAAGGGGTAGATTCCTACGCCTTTAACTGTGGTTTTGGTTTATCTTATCTTATAAAAATATTGTTTTTATAGAAGGACTGGCAACATCATTGGAATTTCTTAAACATTTAAAATTTTATTTATTTTACCCACATTTTACCCACATTTTACCTCGGGAACATGAGACTAACATGCGATTATTATTTACCTATTTATGGTTGATTGTATTATCAAAACTCTTTAATCTAGAGTCTTGCGATAGGGAAGTTCTATATTAGTTTTTATGGTGGTTAAACATGATGCTAAACTTGAGCACATGCAATTTGGCAACCAGATTTGTACATGCATTAGTTCTCTACTTGATTTATAACCGGATAAGTTAGGGACTTGCTAAAAGCATTAAATATGGTGGGGTAATACTTTTCAGTTGAAGGTAATGATAAATTGCTAGCTATAAGATAACTTAGTCAGGAAAAGGAAAAAGGAAAAGAATAATTTAGTAAATGATAATTTACTAGTGTAAATGACAATTTAGTAATGTAGATAATGTAGTGTAATTTACTAAATTATTAGCTATAAGATAACTTAGTAAGGAGAAGAAAAAGGAAAAGGATTATTTAGTAAAAGATAATTTACTAATGAAATGATAAACTACTAATGTAATGATAATTTAGTAAGGAAAAGGTTAGTTGTTTGATTAATAAAACGCCTTGGACTCGGAAGGTATAAACAATACTTGAAGGTTGTTTTTGTTGTTTAGATTATGGTCGTTACACCTACGTCGTTGCACAATAAAGGAAACCACCTTGATATAACTTGTAAGATAACAAGAATTCTATCTAGTTGTTGCACAAATTATTCTTTGATTGTACTCGCCCTGCATCTTGATTAGCTTGTTATTGCATGCTTGCTTAGTTTCATTTTATGTTGATAGTTTAAGTTGGCACTTTCGGCGCATTGGATTTTATATTTGGTTGAAGGTTTAAATTTGTTCTCATTGCACATGGGTTCCTAGCGTATTGATCGATAAGCGCATAGGAAACCTGACTTAGGGTCATGTGCCTCCTGATGTGGATGATGTTACTTTTTTCATTGAGGTTGTACTTGTTTTTGCAACGTTTATTTGTTTTCTCTCATTCACTGAGAAGGTTCTAGCTACTTTTCGTTGAAGTTGTTGTGTTGGGATTGATTTATGTTGCCTATTTCTTAGTAGGCATGGTATTTCTTGTGTTGGTAGGGATGTAGACACCTTATTGTTCCTCAGAACAGTAGCCATCATTGAGACCTTAAATGTTTAAAATTGATGGGAACCTAGGCTTGAGCATTGCTTTTGTGTCCTAGAGGTCCTAACCTTGCAGGGTAGGATGAGAGGGTAGTCATTTTTCTCTTTGTCTGATTGATTTTCATTTGTTGCATCCAACTCCATGATGTGCTACTATGCCAGGTCATTATGTTTATTGTTGTGTGACTTTCATGCATTATGTTCATCGTTGTGCTACGATGTTGAATGTAATGTTGTTATTACATTCATACATAAATAAAAAAAAAAAAAATTGTACTTGTTATACGAGGCTTGTTGTCGTAATGATTGTGTTTGTTACATATGGTATCAGAGTTGGTTCAACCCATGACTTGGGATCGCTACGACTTCCATTTACTAGATACTTGATTATAAAATTTTGCTAATTAAATTGATTTGTATTCGTGTAGGTAATCATGGTTAGAGGACATCACTGAGACAAATGATGGGGTGCTAGGGGAGGAGGCACGACGCTCCCTGTAGAATCCACGTAGGAGGGGTCTAACCCCCAGGGATACAGATAGGTTGTCGGGCAAGAACAAATAGCTGTGGGTGATGTGGTTGGGTTGATGAGGTCCTTTCAGAGGATGTATGAGGCATTGATCAATCATTTGGATAGAGGTGATGACAGGGTGATGACACCTCCTGAGGTTCCACTGTGCTTTCTGATCAGTACTAGTAGCATTCACTGTGAACTTGAAAATGTGAAATTTCTCGAGTTCTTTGGTGCCCGGACGACGCAACTTCCGAGCCATGGTTGGAGAATATGACGATGTGATTTGCACTTCGTGACTATACCTCCAACATGAAGGTCCTCATGGTAGTATTTCAACTTAAGGGGAGCCCTCTTCAATGTGGAAGATGCTCTTGCCGCAATTAAACATGACCATCGAAGATGTTTCATGAGAACTGTTTGAGGAACAAATAGTTGTGGGTGAAACCGCATAAGAGTTCGATCAAGTTTGGAAAGGGTGTTAAAATCTCTCCTAGGTTCATGGGACCCTTCGAGATTTCGGAAAAGAAGGGGCCCATGGCCTATCCACTAGCCTTGATTGATTATTTGAGGCATATGCATTATGTTTTTCACATATTTGTTTTGAGACATTATGTTAGTGATACTACCCATGTTTTTGACATGATTTCCTTGTAGGTATCAGATGATGGTGTGCTCACAGTGGAGCCAATCGATATCTTGGACCATCGTATTCGACAACTATGATGTCGAATAGTAGATTAGGTCAAGGTCTAGTAGGACAACTATAGTCCACACTTAGCGACCTAGGAGGACGCATATGATATGCGTCAGTAGTTTCCATTTCTGTTTGACAGCTAGATATATGATACTGTGATACACTTTATTTCAGAACTTACAAACTGTGAAACTTTGGGACGAAGTTTAAAACAAGAGAGGGTGTATGTAACATCCTGATTTTGTCCGCATTGAGTGGAATTAGTCTTTGATGACACTTGCATGGAAGTGATCTGGTTTTTTATACGATTGGTTGTTTTTATTATGATTATGAGATATTGTGGATTTGATGATATGTTATTTTTGTTGTACTTACAAAGACATGTTCTATTGATTGGGTTCTCCCGAGTGTGCAGGACTATGGACATTTGAGGATGTCAAGGCATCAATGAAACTCTATGGACTCTGGATCGAGTTATGGAGTGGAATGTTAGGGTTTGAATGTTGTCGATGTGACATATGTACATATGATTAGATATTATGATGTGGATTGTTATTGTTGACATGACTCATTGATGGATGCAGGCTGAAAATATCTTCCCAACCAGACTCACATTTGGAGTAAATGGGTCAACCGCGAAAACCAGATACATTGAGGGAGAGGTGTGGTAGCAGCCCTGGCACATCCTACTAGCACTCCCACCATGGCTCAAACTGTAGGTTAATGATTACCTAGTTCGATCAGACCCAGGATGCCCTGAGGGAAGATTGTGATAGTTGCTCATGATGATTCTAAGGGGCGCACAATAAGGTAAGGTCCTTATTCCTTAGAGGCCCTTAGTCTCCAACAATATCACTGGACAGAGTATTGACTCCACGGGTTTGACGTCTAACAAATTCAGTCAAGAGGTGACTGGCACCCTTGTAGCATTTAATGCATCTTGAAGGGAACGTCGCACAAATAAAACAGAAAGAGACGAGTGTCACCCTTGGAAAACGTAGTGTGTCTTGAAGGGCACGTCATGCAAATAAAATGGAAAGAGGAGAGTGGAACCCTTGGAGCACGTAGTGCGTCCTGAAGGGCACGTCACGATTTTAACTATGGTAAGTTAATAAACCTAGTGCCTAGAAAATTATGCCTCCTTAGGACCTGGTCGAACTTAAAATGAATGATGTAATGAGTAATGTTTAGTAAAAAAAATTCCCTTAAGAACTTTTTCCAAGCTTAGTCAATTTAAAACCTAGGTCTAAGTAGAACCTCTGAACAAAAGAAAAAAACTAATTAGACATATAACAACAAGGGGCAAAGAAAATCCAAGCTTTATTAATTAAAATAATTTTTTTAATGAAGGTTTAATTATTAAAAGGGGTAAATGGTTGTTTGTCGAAACTTGCTAATTCTAAACTTAGTTAAAAAGAGGGGAACTTAAAGAAATAGGAAAACTTAAAGAAAAGGTGAAACTTAAAGAAAAGGGGAAATTTAAAGAAAAATGGGAATGTCTAACTTAGTAAGGAATATAGCCTTTGGAACTTTCTATTTATGAACTCAACTAGGATTTGAGTAAGGCGTAAGTCATTTAAGAATTGTAAGGGAATAATGGGACACCAAGGAGCGTTTTTAGGAACGCTTTTAGGTGGGTGAGAGAAATAGAAAAATTTAATTAATTAATAAATTGATTTTCTGGTGCAACTAGGGGATGAGGCGACATGTGTACGGGGAAGGTTTTTCATAATTAATGAAATGAGAAAGGACTCTAATGAGGGTTTGGGAAATTAATGACTAAGAAAACTCTATAAAAAGTATGGCGGAGGAGGAGTATAGATCACATCTAGCTTTCGTAAGGTTACGCTACCAGAATTTTATCTTGACTGGATTTCTCATGTGGGAGTTGGGATACCCATATGCGGTAACGTGTCGTATCTCGAACTTGCGAGGTGAGCTATGAGCTAGCATTCTTTGGTATTGTGTGCATGGCCCCTTTGTGGCTCGGGGCCTCAGGGGGAAGAAGAGTACCCCTAGTGTTTCCTGGGAGGTACTGGTGAGGTCTCAGTAGTTGGAAAGCGAGACTTGGACTAAGCGCAAGCAGTACTTGGATGGAGAGCATGCGCGGGACAACCACTTTCGGTTATTCTCCATTGGCTATGGTATGCATGTGTAAAATTATAATGAAAAGGTAGTTAGTTTTGTACAAGAATATCTATCATGGCGAATGCACGCTTGTTTGTGTACTCAGGTACTATTAAGGGTGTAAACCTGCCTGGGTTCAGATTGTAGAACATTTTCATCATCTTTTCCATGGACTTGAACGTTAGTATACATGTGTTATTTATAAGATTCTGATCTGTATGATCTGTGTGTTTCTTTTTATCGGTATGGCTTCATGTTTCACCCAGAGTAGTTTCCATTTGCATAATATTGTTTCCTATAGCGCTACAACAAATGATCATTGAATTTATTTGACCATATTTTATTTTATTCTTGTTGCGCTGCGAGAAATGTCTTATTGGACATAATTCACTGTGTGATTTTAATCTTGATGCGTTGCAATTTAAATTGTCTTTGAACACTAATTCACGGGGTTATTCTCTGTTTGTTGCGCTGCTAGAAATATCTTATTGAACATAATTCACTATGTGATTTTAATCTTGTTGCGCTGTAATTAAAACTATCTTTTGATCACTTTCACTGGGTTATTCTTTGCTTGTTGAGATGTCATAAAAAATCCTTTGATCATTATTTCACTATGTGTTTTTATGCTGGTGGCGCCTCAATAAAAATAAGGGTCTTATTAATATTGATCCACTTTGTTTATTTATCCCTATGGCACATAAATGAATTCATCGATGAATTACTATTTACGGGTGTTATTGTTTTCCTTAGTGCAACAACATAATGTCCTTTGGATTTCATGAACTGCATTTTATTTATTCTTTGCATCGTCTCTTGAATTTGTTTTACCTGTAGGCAAGGAGTGTGAGAGAGCCACACTATCACCTATGCTCACCTCCTTCCTCAGTTCATGATGACAATTAACCCTTATAGAATCTCCCTTCCCTTTCCTATGCATAATCATTTGATAACCCTTCTACAAACCACCTGCGTTGAGATCCCTTGAAAATACTATGAAATATCCTGGGTTCGTTGTCCACCTATGCAGAAATACCTTCCTCCAGTCACACCTACCTCCTGCACCGTGTGTGCCTCAACAAAATTGGGCGTTGGTTGGGCGTTTTCCTTCTACCATGATTGTATAATTAATTATGGACCAAATCCTTGCACCTGTGTGCTTTCCAATTCTAGACTGAATCCTCACATCGGTGCGTCCTTCCTGTTAGCGGTTTATTTTGTTTAACAATTCAATTTTTGTAGGATAAGAGTCTTCAGTCAAGGGAGATGTGAATGGAAAGTGGAAGATTGGTTAATTGAAGTGCCTGTACAGTTCTGAGTGCGTCCAGAAAGGGGAAATGGGTTACAGTCATGCGAAATGGAAAGGGGAATATTCCTATGCCTTTAACTGTGGTTTTGGTTTATCTTATATTATAAAAATAATATTTTTATAGGAGGACTCGAAGCATCATTGGAATTTCTTAAACAGTTAAAATTTTATTTTATTTTACCGACATTTTACCTCAGGAACATGAGACTTACAGGCGATTATTATTTACCTATTTATGGTTGATTGTATTATCACAACTCTTTAATATAGAATCTTGCGATAGGGAAGTTCTATATTAGTTTTTATGGCGATTAAACACGACTCTAAACTTGAGCACATGTGATTTGGCAGTCGGATTTGTATTTGCCTTAGTTCTCTACTTGATTTACCAGCTAAGTTAGGGACCTGCTAAAAGCATTAAAACTGGTGGGGTAATCCTTATAAGTTGAAGGTAATGATAAATTTCTAGCTAGAAGATAACTTAGTCAGGAAAAGGAAAAGAATAATTTATTAAATATTAATTTACTATTGTAAATGACAATTTAGTAATGTAGATAATATAATGTAATTTACTAATTTATTAGCTAGAAGATAACTTGGTAAGGAAAAGGAAAAGAAAAAGGATAATTTATTAAAAGATAATTTACTAATGCAACGATAAATTACTAATGTAATGATAATTTAGTAAGGAAAAGGTTAGTTGTTTGATTAATAAAACCCCTTGGACTCAGAGGGTATAAACAATACTTAAAGGTTGTTTTTGTCATTGAGATTGTGGTTAGTTACTTGTGATTGATTATCCTCTGTGATGGTAAACTCTCAACGAGTTACAGCTAGATTTTTGTGCAACAAAGGAAACCACCTTGATATGCCTTGTAAGATAACACAAATTCTATCTAGTTGTTGTGAAAATTATTCTTTGATTGTAGTGACCCTGTGTCTTGATTATCTTGTTATTGCATGCTTGTTTAGTTTCATTTTATGTTGACAGTTTAAGTTGTCACTTTTGGCGCATTGGATTTAATTTTTGTTTGAAGGTTTAAATTTGTTCTTATTGTGCATGGGTTCCTAGCACATTGATCAATAAGCGCATAGGAAACATGGCTTAGGGTCATGTGCCTCCCGATGCAGATGATGTTGCTTTTTTCATTGAGGTTGTAGTTGTTTTTGCAATGTTTAATTTTTCTCTCTCGTTTGTCGGGAAGGTTCTAGCTACTTATCATTGAATTTGTTGTGTTGGGATTGATTGATCTTCCATTTTGCTTAGTAGGCATGGTATTGGTTGTGCTGGGAGGGATGTAGACACCTCCTTGTTCCTTAGAAAATTCGTTAGCCTTGAGACCTTAAATGGTCAAAATCAATGAGAACCTAGTCTTGAGACTTTCTTATGTGTCTTGGAGGTCCTCACCTTGCAGGTTAGGACAGGCGAGTAGTCATTTTTATCTTTGTGTGATTGATTTTCATTTGTTGCATCCATCTGCATGATGTGCTAGTATGTCAGGTCGTTATGTTTATTTTTTCATGACTTGCATGTGTTTTGTTCATCGTCGTGCTACGATGTTGAATGTAATGCCATTATTTCTTTCCTGCATAAAAGAAAAGAAAAAAAAAAACTTGTACTTGTTATGTGAGGCTTGTTGTCATAACGATTGGGTTCGTTACATAAAGGAACCTCATATATACATTTATTTCTCTTTAAATAAGAAAATAAACTTGATAGTGCATAATATTGAAGAATCAATAACAGTTAATGACATGGCACAGTGGAATCACAAGATTAATGTAGCCTTAGAGAATTGACAGGATGGTCATCAATATGCCATGGTACAAATTGAAGGTATGATCAACCAAAAATATGTCTTTATTTTAATTGACCATGGTGTAATATTAAGTTGTTTCCCCTATTATTGTTTAATTTTGTAAACCAAATAAAGCAAAACATAGTAAGTCTTGGCTAGTATGACTAGCCACTGGTACAAAGCGAAAGGCAGTTGAGTTGGTCAAAGGATGTATAATATATATGGATGGAATGGAAAAGAGAGTGGATTTGAATATGATACCTTTGGGATCCTATGATTTACTCATAGGCATGGATTGGCTTGAAAAGCATGCAGCTATTATGAACTATAAAAATAAAACTTTTGATTATTTAGATGAACTTGGGAAAAATAGAACCATTAAGGGAATACCTCGTGGTATATCGGTAAGGAATTTTCTTTAGAGTCGAAACAAAATGAAAGGAAGGGTTGTGAAATATATTTTGTGCATATATATGAGAATCAAGACAAAATGGTTGACAATCTGTTGACTAGCGATCCTATATTAAGTTTCAGGACATATTTTCGGAATAAACTCCAGGACTACCTCTTATAAGAGACATATATTTTACAATAGATATAGTACATGGATCAATACAAGTGTCTAAAGCGCCCTATAGAATGATCATTCCTGAATTTACTCAACTAAAAATGCAGCTTCAAGAGATATTAGATAAACAATACATTAGACCAAGTGTGTATCCATGGGGAGCACTGGTCTTATTCATGAAAAAGAAGGATGAAACTTTTATCTTGTACATTGACTATCGATAACTGAACAAAATGAGAATCAAGAATAAGTATCCTTTACCCCATATTGATGATTTGTTTGATCAATTGGGGGAATCCACAATCTTTTCAAAGATATATATAAGTTATAGGTACCATCAGGTTAGGATTAAAGATGAACAATCTTTTATGTTTGAATTTCCCAACTTTCCTCTTTTGATGAATACATGTATGAGACAAAATTTTAACAAATTAAATCTTGGAAGAAAAATGGAACAACCATGTTAAAAATAGATGACTATGATTCCATGAGTGGGGAACAAATTTGAGTTAACACAGAGTTGATTTGTACAAGTGTCAGAAGTTGAGTTCTCTTACTTGAAGCCCTTGAATATCAGGGATTTATAAAGATGCAAATTTACCCAAGGAGGGAAATAAAATGAAAGAACTAGGCACAATGTAAATACAACATATGCGGGAGGCATGAAACTACTTAGTATGTTGGGGAATGAGAACTGTTTTAATGTTATGAACATATCAGGTGTGAGGAAAAACAAATTCTGAACTATTGAAGGTGACAGTGGCTAAGGAGGGTGACTCATTTTTCCATTATGGAGTCATGGTCAGGCTATGGGGTGATCGGGACAAGTGATCGTGGTTGTTTTGTTTCTACGGTTGGGTGGAACGTGTTTGTTCAATTTTTTTCCCAGCATGTATGTGAGCTATTTACTTTTATTGTTGATATTATATTGTTGATGTTATATGGTTGATTTTATGTTTTATATTCCATATATATAAATCATAATATATTTAAGTGGATTGTGTAGCCATGTTAGATTTGTTTCTTTCCAGTGTGTAAGAGTATCGGTAGGGACATTTTCTGAAGTGTTGTAGTTTAATGTGTGTGTCTATATATATATATATATATATATATAACTGTGTATATGTGCCTATTGGCCATGATAGATTTATTTATTTGATTGTTGTTCTTTTATTGTACATAATCAAATACTTCAGAAAGAAACAAGTATAAATAGACTCTATTGAAATTTCTACTATTATGCTGAGTATAGGTGAAAAAGAATAAAAGTCCCAATTACATTATTTTTTTTATCTATTAACACAGAGAGATAGATGATATAGTAGATCTTAGAATGTTTGAAAAAATATATTTATTAAATTCATTAGGTCACTAACCAAATAGTCAATTTGGGGTTTCCATAGACCCAAGAAGTCCATAACTAGTTTAAACATTGTTTTAAAAGAGCCTACATAAAAACTGTATGTACCTTAATTGAATGCCCACATGGACCGGTGAAGGAGAAACATGGAACCTGAATACCTTTTGGTGGCAGGACACTTCTTTCACCAATCCCACTGTTATTTCCAACTTGCAAGAGAAGTAATGTGACGATGTTAGTAACTTTACTAGTGTTCAAGTCATTAACAAATGAGATAAATAAAACAAGTCAAAGGTACAACTTATCTTGGATCCTTCTGAATATCAGATTATATTCGTTTTCTGAAGTAGTTGATCCATGATTTACGAGGAGGAGTGGGTTTGTAACCATCTGATGGGTTCCCTCCCAAATAAAAAGGGACCCATCATCAAATTATATCCATGCATAGATTATGCATAGATTATTCACTTGTGAAAGTGAAGAAACAAAAACAAAAATTTAATAAATTTCTATTGCTTCGTCATTCTTCTGCATGTCCTCTAAAATATTTAGAATATAAAATACAAAGAACAAATATATAAAAAAGAAATCATGAAATGTAACCAATGAGGAGAAAACTTGCAAAACAAATAATTAAGAGGGAAGTAGTGACAATAGGTTTATTCTACCTTTTACAGTGGCTAAAACGCTAAGATATTATCAACGAAATAATCTATATTAAAGAACAATCATCAACATAATTGCTTGGAAGTATTTATCAAAACCCTATCCAAAGGAGCAAAAGAACGAAAGAAATTTACTATCAAGATGTTCAGAACTAAGTATAGAGTTAACAAATAAAAACAGAGTTACCTTTGTTCCCGTACTACATAGATGAAATTCCGACAAAGATAGTAAGTACAGTAAGAATAAACGAGAAGATCATTTTCCAAGTTTTAGGTTCCACTGAGAACTTTTCTGCAAGTAATTTCCCACATTATATAGACAGAAATTTAAGTATAGTGGACGGAGTAGCAAGTAAATATAACTGTCGAATTAACTTTAATATTTAACAGACCTAGTTTATGGATAAGTGCAAACGAATGTCTAACTGAGAGAAATGAAGTATCCATAGAAGATATTGTGGAAATAATCATTACCCCTTAACAGAGATAGAGTTACGATTTCACTCAAACGGGTTATGAATTTAAGAATTCTAATAACCAACGATTACATATGGAGAAACATTGATTGCCACTTAAAACGAAATAAGGTTTTTAACCTTCTATACAAATAGAGATAATTTTTGTAAGAATTTAACCATACAAAGTTTAAACAGTTGATCCTGTAACAAATTTAATAAGAGCAACAGACTTCGCAAGTTATGGCTAAGTCCTTGAATAGTAAGAACAACACCTTAACCTTTTAAGGCAAAGACTTCCATCGAAGGCCTCTCAGATACTAAACCTCAAGGTTGATGATTATGTTGCACAAAACTTTCTGGAAAAATGGTCGCGTGGTGTAACGACCTCTGTTCAAACCTAAAACCAAAACGATAAAAGGAAAAAAACAAAGGGTTTAGTTTATGACAACGTTTTACATTGATTTCTGAGCACGGGTTTGACTTGATGGAAAACTAGAAGCGCAGAAGCTATACATGTGTCACATTATTATAACTTGGATTTTCATCCAAATATACCAAGTAAATTCCACACATGTGTCACCGCTAATCAATTTCATGTACATAATTTTGTGCCATAAAATGTGCTTCTTTAATGACAGTAATGGTTTTGGATTTTCCACCATACACAATTGTTAAGGAACTGACAGTCCGTGAGTACATTAGTAAATTGATTGGTAAACAACGAAAAGCCTCGTTTTTCCATTGGTGTTTCCCATTCCTTCCATGGAGGAGCATAGGCATAGTCTCAACGTTCTCCAAGTTACAAATATTTGTCATTGCTATAATGAGAAATATTTTGAATTATAGAGTTTCCACTATAGAGCAGCTCTAGGTTCATTTATTTTTTTATTTAATCTATTTTATCATTTAAACTCGTCTTGTCAATGTTCTTTTTAGATTGGGTAATAACATTATTTATTCTTTAATGAGACTTCAATTTCATGGCTTATACATTCATCACCACTCATGGGAGAGGAAGAATGTTTTATTCGTTCCAGAGTTACCCCGCCTCTACCCATAGAGTTAAACCATCTCTTGGTTGAGTATCGCATGGTATGTTTATCAATAGCCAATTGTTTCTCATTACCATACTACCTACATTTCCTTCATATGTCAATTTCTCATATCTATATTGGATTTATTATTTATTTTCTTAAAATGATTACTTAACACGATTTATTTTATGCAGGGATAACTCTAGATTGTCGATGGGATAAGAACCCTCATCCCAAATAGCATGATGTATCTAGTCAGGACACACACCGGGTAATCATTGTGTTTTGCAAACAAAAGTTTAGGTTTTCCTCTTACCCATTGAGGTTTCTTTACAATTCTCATCTTGACAAAGTTAACTATTTCCTTCCAGGCCTATTATAAAAATGAGTATGCTAAAGACACAGTGAAGGGAAAAACTAACCTCAAGATCTTGTGATGTTGACTTTAAGAGAATAGTTTTATATGTAAAGAATGTATTTAGTCCTTGATATCTTTGTGACCATAGACCAAAATTTATCATTCAAGATTGAAAATATGCTTTGTTGTGTGCATTCTCCTATAAAGGGATTTACGTTAAGCCTTACGACCCTTTTGCGAATGATTTTCTCTCAAGTCTCTTATTCCTATTTTCCATTGTCCTTCTCTCTCTGTACAACTATACATTTAATTTTATATTTATGTAAATTATTGAACTCGACCCTTTGAGGTTGATGTCTCTACCATCGAGTCACCATTTTAACAAGGTTGTGTGGTCACCATTTTAACAAGGTTGCGTGGTAGCGCAGTCCCTGCTAAGGAGGTTAGAAAGCAAATTGTGGAAAATGGGGTTGAATTGTAAATGAAACGAAGTGTTTGGTGCAAAATGTATATCATGGAAATGTTGTGGAAATTGTATATCACGAAAGATAGGGAAAAAGTAAATGACGGTCTACAGGCACAAAAGAATCTAATTTTTGAAAGTATATAGAAAACCTAATTTTTTTCAAAGTATATAACAAAGTAAAAAATTTGTTGATAGTGCAAGATTAAATTTGGAAATTTAAATGCATTTTCCACATGGACTAGTGAAAGATACAAATATATGATGACATAAAATTAATAGGAGATAAGTAATATAAAAATTTAAATGCATTTGTGAACTTGGGGTATATGTAAATGACGCTTTCATTGTTGAATGCCATTTATTTTGAAATATATAAAAAAAGAAAAGTGTGTAACATATAAAAGAGTAGATGCATTTTCCATACAAACTACTGAAGGATAAGAATAAAAGTTTAAAATATTAAAAAACAAATGCATTTTTTATACATAATGCGGAAACATAAGAATAGAGTCTTTAACATATAAAAATTTAAATGCATTTTTTTTTTCAAGTATGTGAAAAACTGAAAGTTTGTTACATACTACTGCAAATTTTGAAATATACCAAAAAATTAAAGTTTGTTACATATAAACCGGAATTTCAATGTGTTTGTCATGTAGACTGGGATTGGGGCTCCCGCAGATCATTATAGAAATTTGTACAAGAAACAAGATTGTGGAAAGAAGATAGAGTGCAATAGCTACAAACGAAAATAAATGGGAAGGTATAAGTGTTTTCTTATACATCTGTATTTAAGAAAGTGGAATAACCAGGATGAGAAACAAAGAAAGATGTGATGACTAAACTTACAGTGAGGGTACATATGAGCGCTCTATCTATTTGTTTGCGGCTGTTGTTTCATTGATGTCGATGACGATTAAGGTTTCAAGGATGTTCTCCACAGCTGTTGGAATTCCGGGAACTGCGTGTTGTCTTTAGTTGGTGGCCTATTTCAATTGCCTTTTGATCCATTCTTAAATCTAGCTTCTCATTGGGGCGACATTGATATCATTCCGAATTTTGATGTTGAAAACTTCATTTTCTAATTCCTGGAAGTTGATAGAAAGATTAGAGAGAGCCTGATGAATTTCCTCATTCTGTACTGCATATTTGACTACCAGTCATGGACGTGAGCTTGATCAAATTGAAGGATGATTTAAAAAGTTTCAAGAGACAAGGTATTCAACATAGCAACCTGTTTTTGAACTCTTTCCTGGTTAAGGGAAAGGAGTTTGCAATTTAGAGGGGGTCTTGGAATTCGTTGGTTTTCCATGCTAAGTCTATTTTTGATAGCTTTGTGAATAATTTATATTTCTTCGCTATGTCTTGTTCACATGACTGAAAAATGAGATGCAGGTTCTTTACTTTTTGTTTCCAACATGCATTCAATTGGCCAATCCATTTTTTGGATGGAAGATCTTCTTCTCTTCTTTTTGTTTCTTTCATATTGTTGACAATCTTGCCAAAAGGGATGACCATTTTTAAAAATAAATTTTCTTCATCTTTTAATTCGGCTTGCAAAAGCTCGAGCAAGCTATGTTCCCTGGTTCCAAGGGAAGCAATGGTTTTTGATATTTTCCACGCCTGCGTAACCAATTCCATTCCTTCTTTGATATTGTTCTTCACATATCCTTTACAAGATGTGAGCAGGGTGGAGGATCGTTTACATTGGGTGCAGGGGTGCCGGGCATGGCTATTGCCAAAGGATCGACAAGCAATGACATAGGAATGAAAGTGTCTTCCAATTCCTTGACTCAATCCTTCATTTTGGCATTCTGGGTCTCGATGCGTCCAATGGAATGATGAAGTTCTTCTTTGGTCGCGTTGTGAAGTTGACAGATTTGGGACGGCCGCATGTTGGCAACGTCAACCTATGAATGAGATTTTCCTTTGATATTTTTAACATTTGTTTTCTCAAATATCAATGTTTTTTTCCGAATATAAAAAACAACTCTTTGGAACACAAAGGATTCATCTTCATCAAAATTTTGGGTAACAGATATGTCCATTGGATGGCTATGGTGGATGTTGTATTGGGGTTGATCAAGGAATGGGAACATGGTGTACATATCAGTGTCAACTTCCATGTTCTGACTCTGAATTTCTAGCTCTTCTTCCTAACCCACATTTTTTTTCCTCTTCTTCTCTACTAGAAGCTTGTGAGAAATATCAATTTTAGAGTGAGGAGGGTCGTTATCTCCTCCTTCGTTTGAAGAACTATGGGTTTCTTTGTTGTTGTGATGGGCCTTTGGAGTGATGCTCTGGGATGTCATACTTTTTGGAGTGGTATTTGCAGATTGAACACTCTTGTCACTGGGGCCTTTCCCCTGTTGCGTAGACAATTTAGTGCAACTTTGCACACTCTCTATGTCACCGGTATCAGAGGCAGAACCATCACTGTCTCTGTTTTTGGGCAAGTGTTTATTTACAAAACAATTGTCGAGGCCAAGTGATTGTAAATTTTCTCTAAAAATATCATAAGGGGTCGAATCCTCTTATGTCTTCAGCATATCTTAGGTTGGAGATGCTAAAATGTGCTACGAAATCGTCAATTTTGTTGACGTTTTTCAAGATGAACTCCCCTATTTTCCAAGGTAGAGGGATGAACTATTTTTTTTTCTTCCTTTGGAACATATGGAACCAATAGCTGTATTGACATGCTACTTCTGCAATAAAATTTATGTCCGTAATGTGAAATGGAAGGAGATCAGGTTGTTTCGTGGAGCTAAAATTTTTTATGACAGTGTAATTATCCAAATGTTGGAGTGTCCCCTTATTGTGCAAAAACCTAGCTGCCTGTTCAGATATGCGGGGAGCATTTTCTCCTAACAATAAAACTTTGAAAACAAACATGAAGCCATTAAAAACCTCGTAAAAACAATGGGAATCCTTGTGCGTCCACAAGGCCTGGTACAAGAACGTTACTGGGTGGAATTCGCAGTTGACTTTTTTGGACAGACACAATTGCGGAAATTGACAGGAATGTGCTATTGCAAAAAATAAATAGGATGACATATACAATTTCTTTTTCCTTTTGTATCTTGACAATTCGGAAGATATTTCATGGGAAATTAACCTGCCCCAATTAAAAAGGGTTTTTTCGTTGACTGTGAAATACAAAATATAAAGAGCCATGCGATAAATAGTACCCCTGGACTCCTGTCCCATTATTCTTGTAAACATCGAGGCAATTTCCCGAAATGGATTTATAAATGAACTAACCTGCATACTTGTAATATCTCCAGGAACTAGATTCATCCTTTCCAAAAAATGGGGCAAGAGGTCCAATCCATTATTATGCTTTGCTAGGAACTGTTTGCAATATTCTCCTTTGAATGTCAATGTTGGCTTGGGCAATTTCAGCATATGGCGGAAGAACTGAGGTGACAAAGAAATAAAAGAGTCGTCGTGCAATGGAATAATTATTTGGTCTGTAATAAATTTATTGGCGCACCAAGAGACCAGGTCCTTAGAGTCAAAAACCTTAGGGACACAGCCTGCATGAGCAATCCCGGAGGTCCAAATTACTTGGTTCTCTGCAGTAGGGTTTGAGTAATAAGAAAATTCCCTCGACCAGTGGAAGTTCTGGTCCTCACGCCTGAAGATGTTCATTGTATCTCCACATAACTGTTGCCGAGCTGATGTCGTAGGTTTATGAGAAGGTTGCTTTGATGCAAATGATGGTTTAAATGAATTGTTAGAGCGAATAATGTAACTTTTTGCTAAATATTGGTTAAATGCTTCTAAATGGGAAACCTCCTTGAGCCTTTCACTGATTAATGACAACCTGTATTGGTGGTGCATGATGAACTGTTAGCAGTAAAATTTATTTATTGCATATTTAGAAATGCGAACGTGGCGGGTATGATGAAGAGAAATTAAGGAATGGAGGTTTCGTGAATGTGTGAAGGGCATGTTGTGTGAACAGGATTTCATGATTTTGAAATGAACACTCGCAAGGGATAATATAATCCTCCCACAAATTTTGGTTTAATGTGCATGAATATGAGATGTCCTTGAGCCTTTCGCCCATCAAAGACAATATATACGGTTTTTGCATGATGACTTGTTAGAATTAAATGCTAGTAATTCCATATTTAGAAACAAGATATCTATATATATATATATAACTTTTTATTTTATTTTATTATAGACAAGTGCGAAGGTGATGGAGAGGGCGAAGAGAAAGGAAAGAATGGAAAGCTCTGAAAAGATTTCGGACGGCATTGAAAAAAGCGTTATGGGGATAGTCAGGACAACCGAGTGTTGCACGATGAAATTTCATGTTTCAGAATTTTTGAGTGCAAAATGTGTAAAACGGAAGAGATCATGATGGGGTAGTTGAGTGATCGGTTTGTGTGTTTTTTGAATTCCGCCAAAGTGGATAAGTATGGAACATGGAAATTGCAAATTGCATACGTGTCAATAAGATCTTATATATATTTTCCAACTGCTAATTGCAAAGGGGTGCGGATACAGGAAACAACGACTACAAACTGAATATTTCTTCAACCCGCCAAACCAATGATTCGCCAAAGAAATTCAAACAAATGGAAAAGTATGGAAAGTGGGCAGACGGGTTTCAAAATGGGGTGACAATAGTTCCACTAAATATGCGAGGACCCGACGATTAAATTGTATTTCTTGAAATTTTTCAATGAAAAAAAGTGCAACACAAAAAGGGTCATGATAGGTGGACCGTAATACGGAAAAACGTATGATCTAAGAATGGTTTAAATTTTGAATATCCATCAATTTGTATATACCAGAGATATGAATGTTGTTTGTAGGTCACGAAAAAGTATAATTTCAGTGTTGACCCGACTAGCGCGCAAGTCTGCCTGTCAATTTGTATATAGCATAACTCTGGGTGCTAGATGTGGGGCAGGGAATAGTAGACGGTCAATTTATAGAAAGGGGAAGAGGTCATTTGAAATGCAAACAAATGAATCCGCGAAGATGCAGACCAACGCATTGTCGGGAAAAAACAATTAAGTAACCAGGAAGAGAAACTAGAGGGAATAAAAGAGTGGGAAAATAGAGAGGCGGAAGGCAGTTTTTGTAAGCGCAAATTGGTTTCAAAGAAGCGCCATCACTGCAAAACCATGATCTACTAATTGTTAGCAAATGTGTTGTTGAAGATTACATTTTATTGCAACGTATGCCTGCAACTATGTTCTTGATACATTATTCCATGACTGCAACATATCAACTTAACCACTAAATTTCCTTTTCTACTAATTGCCAACAAATGATTTGTGGAAGATTAGATTTTATTGGAACATGTGCATTCTGCATACATTCTACCATCAGTGAAACATATTAACTCAAGTATTAAATTTATTGCATTATGGGGTGTTAGCATTAAAACTTAATAATTGCATGTCTAGAAACAAGAACAACGATTTTACTACAAAATTGTACATTGGTATTAGTAAACACAAGATCGAAGAAGTACGAGAGCTCCGAACCATGCCAATTAGAACATGCGTTAAAAGAGGCAGTAACGAAGAGTGCAAGGCAATTTTTTTTTAATAGAAAATCCATTTAAAATAAAAAAAAATAAGAAAAACACTGTGTACTGTACATCTATGCTTAGAAATTGGACCCAGTTCTTTGGACCAAAACATTGAAGGTATCTGCGACAAACACATGCACGGGTTCTGTAGTATGCAAGATCCTTGGATTTTTCTCATTGATTAATCATCCTCTGCTGAAATTGATATTTTTCAGAAGCTTTTCCACATAAAGAAGAAAAAAGTGGTTGAAGGGAAAGTGGAATATCGCTTAGCTGAAACCACCTCTGGATAGTCCAAAAATATTCAGTAGAAAAACTTTCACGTGCAATTGTAGAGGCCCAAATTATTCCATTCTGGGTAGAAGGAGATGAATAGTAGGAAAATGCGTGGCAGGAGCGAGAGTTTTGGACCTGATGCTCGAAAATTTTAAACAATATTTTTTTGGCTTGAAATATATCTCTGGGAGCATCAACATATCATTGCTTTACATTGAAACTCTTCTACCTAGAATAGACTAATTTGGAACTCTGGAATTCCTACTTTCGCAATGGAAAGTGGTTGTTGCATTCATCGATAGTTTCTTTTCTAAAACTCCTTTTGGTGTTGTCATGACTGCGATCACCAAGACAGGAAGGTCAGTTCATTATGGTTGATTTGAATTTGGGCGCAGGAGTGGGAATATTCTCTACATTGCCATCATCCATTGTCGTATCATCATCCATTAGATCATATTCTTCCAGATGGAAATTCATGGCATCAACTTCTGCGATAGCAATGACTGCAACTGGGCAGGTTCTCTAACTAGCCAGGGTTGTGATGGAAAATTTTGTCTTGAAATATATCTCTCGGTGTACGAAGGGACCATCTCGGTTTTTTCTACTGGGTGGAGGGAGATGAATAGTAAAAATATGTGCTGGAATAGTGGAACCTCTACCCATTATGCCCCAATTTGTTTACTGTGTGTGGAGAGAACTGCTGCTAGAAGTTATTTAGAATTCACATTTGGTCCAGATGATGTTTGAAATGAAAATCGGGGGGGGGATAATATAAGCCTCCGCAAATTATGGCTTAATGCATATCAATGGAATATCTCCTTGAGCCTTTTGTTGATCAATGACAATTTCCAGGGTTCGTACAGAATGAGTTGTGACCATCACAACTCACTAATTTCACAATTAGAAAAAGGTGCGAACGTGGCGGTGACGGCGAAAAGAGATTGAGAATAAGAAATTTCTTAAAAGCACCAACCCACGATGCACAAAAAAAAAATATTGCATGGCCTTTGAAATGAATACTTGGAAAGGATAACATGCTTCTGGGAAAATCTTAATTTAATTCGTACTAACAAAAAATATTCTCCGGACTTCCAGACATTAATGACAGTTTTAATAGTTGTTGCAGGATGGCTACTAGCATTAAAGCTTAATTATTACGTATCTGGAAAAAAGTATGAAGGCAACAACAATGGTGAAACCAATTCCAAGAAATACCAAAGTATGAAAAGTGGTCAGGAAAAGAAATACCTAGGGCATGTGAATGGCCGATGGTTCTTGGCCTGGCGGGCTGAAAATTGAGCCTCTATTGTTTTGTGTCCTACAAATAGCACCTACACTTCTGCGATATACAAATTGACAAGCGGACCTATGGGTTGGTTGGTTCAATATTGAATTTTTTTTGTCCTTAGCGATTCCGTATTAATTCCATAATTAGCCACTTTTTTGGATCGGGGGTTCTCGGGCTGGCAGGAAAAAAATTGGGCATCTATTATTCTGTGCTCTACAAATAGCAGTGACAATTCCGCGATATAAAAATTTAGAACCTGACCTGCGCTAAATTGTTACTGTTAAATATTTATATTGCAGAATTTAATTATACGAGAAAGTTTGCACAATTTGGTTGGCTGAGTGATATAAAAGTATTTTGACAAACGCGCCATATAAAAATGAGTCATTCCATACTTCGGCAGTTTTTTTATCGCGGGCTGAAAAAAGAGTGTTTATTGTTCCGTGTCCTACAAATCGCACCCAGATTTCCACGGTATACAAATTGACAGGAGGACCTATGGGCTACTTGGTTGAACATTGCATTTCATCACGGGTTCGCGGCCTGATGGGATAAAAATTAAGTATCTATTGTTCTGTGTCCTACAAATAGAACCTACAATTTAGCGATATACAAATTCACACATAGAATTGTGGACAATTTCTATATAAAGTATGGAATGAGATTTTATACAGCATATGTGGATCCCTCATTCCATACTTAGGTAGTTTTTGGATCATGGGTACCCGGTCTGGCTGGCCTAAAAGAGAGTCGCTATTGTTCTGTCTCCTACAAATAGCACCCAAACTTCCGCGATATACAAATGGATAGTGTTCTAGAACATATGCGGATCCCTTATTCCATACTTGGGCACTTTTTGGATCGCGGGTTCATGACCTGGTGAGCTGGAAATTAAGTATCTATTGTTTTGTTTCCTACAAATACAACCTAGACTTGTGTGTCCTATAAATAGCACCTAGACTTCTGCGATATACAAATTCACACGCGGACTTGTGGACATAGTCTATATAAATTATGGAATGAGATTTAATACAGCATATGCAGATCCCTCATTCCATACTTAGGCATTTTTTGGATCATGGGCTCGCAGCCTGGTGGGACAAAAATAGAGTCTTTATTGTTCTGTCTCCTACAAATAGCACCTAGACTTCCGCGATATACAAATTGATAGTATTTTAGAACATATAAAGATCCCTCATTCCATACTTGAGCACTTTTTGGATCACGGTTTCGGGACTTGGTGGGTTGAAAATTAAGTATCTATTGTTCTGTGTCCTACAAATAGAACCTAGACTTCCGAGATATACAAATTGACACACGGAATTTTGGACATAGTCTCTATATAAAGAATGGAATGAGATTTTATACAGCATATGCGAATCCCTCATTCCATACTTAGGTAGTTTTTGGATCGCGGGTTCGCGGGTTGGCATGACGAAAATAGAGTCTCTATTGTTCTGTCTCCTACAAATAGCACCCTGAATTCCACGATATACAAATTGATTGGTGGACTCGATCTGGGTGGCTAAACATTGCACTTTTATTGTCCCGTAGCAATCCCGTATGAATTTCAAATTTAACATTTATTTTTTTATTGGGGGATCTCAGGTTGGCAAGCTGGAAATTGGGCGTCTATTGTTCTGTGTTTTACAAAAAATATTTTCTAGAACATATACGGATCCCTCATTCCATATTTCGACACTTTTTGGATTGCGGATTCACGACATAGCAGGATGAAAATTAAGTATCTACTGTTCTATGTCCCACAAATATCACTTGGACTTCCACGATATACAAATTGACACGTGGACTTGTGGTCATAGTCTCTAAATAAATTATGGGGTTGGTAGACTGAAAATTGGGCATCAATTGTTCCGCGTTGTACAAAAACATTGTTCTAGAACATATGTGGATCCCTCATTCCATACTTGGGCACTTTTTGGATCACGGGTTTGTGACCTGGCAGGATGAAAATTAAGTATCTATTGTTTCATGTCCTACAAATAGCACCTAGACTTTCGCGATATACAAGTTGACACACGAACTTGTGGACATTCTCTCTATGTAAACTATGGAATGAGATTTTATACAACATATGCGGATCACTCATTCCGTACCTAGGCAGTTTTTGGTTTGCGGCCTAGCGAGCCGACAATAGAGTCTCCATTGTTCTGTCTACTACAAATAGCACCCAGACTTCCACGATATACAAGTGGACAGGTGGACTCAGGTTGGTTGGTTGAACATTGCAGTTTTATTGTCCCGTAGTGATCCGATATGAATTTCATATCTAGCGAATTTTTTTTATCGGGTCTGTGGGGCTCGTGGGATGAAAATTGAGCCTTTATTGTTCCGTTTTGTACAAACACCAGGCAAATCTCCGCGATTTACAAATTCACAAACGGACCTGTGGGCTGCATCGCTCAACATTGCAATTTTCATTGTTCCTTCTCCTCCAAATAGCCCTTGGAGTTCCACGATATACAGATTGACAGATGGACTTGAGTGTTGGCAGGTTCAATTTTGCCATTGTTTACAGATACTAATCGCTATAAACTATCTAACATATCTAAAAACATGATTTTCAATACTAAATTATTAATAATATTTTTTTCTATTGCAAAATTTAATTAAACAAGAAAGTTTGTACAATCTGGTTGGGCAACTAATATAAAATTTTTCCGACAAATGAGCAATACATAGTAAACATATACTTTTAGAAATTATGGACAAGATATTTTATAGAGCATATGCGGATCCCTTGTTCCATACTTGGGCACTTTTTGGATCGTGGGTTCTCGGGCTGGTGGGATGAAATTTGAACCTCTTTTGTTCGGTGTCCTACAAATATCACCCAGACTTCCGCGATATACAAATTGACAGGTGGACTTGTGGATTCCACGTCTGGCGGGTTCAAGATTGCAATTGTTTAGAAATGCTCATCCTATCTAACTTCAGATAAAAACATTATTTTTAGATACTAAAATATTAATATTAACTATTGTTATTGCACAAGTGAATTACATTAAATTATTAAAGGATGTTAAATCGCTTATTTTTTTAAAAATGAAGGAAACAAAAGTCTTTTTTTGTAAAATTCTATCACCGTAAGCATAACAAGGACCAATTTGAAGTTTAAGGCCCTCTTGTTCATATGATAGGACAATTTCACTCCACACAGTATATATTCATTGATTTCAAATTATTTCAGGATATTAATTTTACCAAGTTCATCGAATAAGCAAAAATTGCGAAAACAACGATCAATTTGAATTTTAAGAGCCTCTTGTTGGTATGATAGGATAGTTTCACTTTTCACACTATATATTCGTTGATTTCAAATTATTTCACAACAATAATTTGACCTAGTTCATCGATCAAGGAAATTTGCCAAAACAAGTCACATAGTACATTTACATCACGACGCCATAGAAATTATCAGGCAGATCTGCGTGCCAACTGGTCAAAAAAATTCAACTATATTGTTCTGTGTCCTCCAAAGAAGAGATGCAGTTCCACGGTATACAAATTGAAAGACAAACCAGATAACCAAGAACCAACCATAGTTTAAACAACCCAAATGAATGTTCCGAGAAGGTTCCATTGAGCAAAACCCATCGACCTTTACACCAAACAATTTGATATACAAAGAAAAGACGTCGGTGAATTCCTTTTCTCTTGAAATGAACGTTCATATGGATGTTGAAAAAATATTACAGAGACATGAGTTATTTTCATTTCCTCCCAAACTTTTATTTAATTTATTTTTTTTCCCTTCTTCAGCCGATATGCAAAATTGCATTGTCCTCATTTAAGGTGAATTTTCTCTGTATCCGAATCTGCCGCAACATATAGACACTACTTTCCTTTTTGTGTAAATATGTTTCATATGAAAACTCTGCCAATTCAGGAAGCACATTTTGTAACAGAGGTTGCCTAACCGAACATTGAACAGTTGTGTTTCCCATGGTTCGGATAACACCATTGATGCAATGTCCATAAATATATGGACATTTTTCATTGCATCGCAGAGAATCAATAGTATCATCAATTATCAAAGTGGAAGAAGAAGTAGTGGGATGACATTTTGCACATACAGGCTCAAAGGGGGTCGAGTACACATTGGCTGCAACTAAAAGAACTTCAACCTGGCAACACAAGAAAAGTGATTAATACATTGAAAAATATAATACACAACTACATCCCCCCCTCCCCTATAAAATAAAAAAGAAAAAGAAAACAAGTTCATAAATTTGTTGAAGGCTATTTCTATAAGCAAAGTGAGGATGATTTTATGGATTTATACGCACAACAATTGTAGAGCTAGCTAGTTTCTCTAGATCCTCTACTATATATGCTCGCAACTCTGTTACAAACATTGCCTGGGTTGTCTGAAAGATCCTTTCTCTAGCATCCTTCTGCTTTGTTATATTTTTGAACAACATAAGTGGAATCTTCCCTCTATGCAATTGTTGTTCCATTGACGAAAACAAATCTGAATACATATTGAACAATTGTAGCTACAACATGGAACAATGAAATATTTGTGTAACTTATCTGACATATATACAGATGTGAAATTTAAGAACAAAAACTAAATATGAAAAGTGGTACCATTTCCTTGTTGTTGTCCAACTCTCCATCCTTTATATGGAGAATGTGTTGCGACCCAAATTTTCTCACCAGTGTCACAACAACCCCAATCATTCTGATTGGGTAAATATCAGTGCTCTGTGCAAGATGCCTGATAGTCGAGTCCGAGAGGAAGTGATATTCTGAACAAATAGCAGGAATTTTTTCCACAATACTTGTTTCGTTGAGAAAAACAATTCGATCGTAATCACCACAGTCATATACTGTTTTGGGAAATACATTCAAATTTGTAATGGATATCCCATTATATGGAAATATCTTTTCTGCATGTTTCTCGACAAGTTGTGGAGGAACAGTCAGTGTGACTGTCATCATGGCATCCTTGTCTGTCATATCAATATGCATAATGGATCTACTTTTGTTTGCCTTGTCCAAGTAGGTGGTATAGACAACCATTATGTCCCTGACAAATAGTTGTCCAGTTTGGTGGTTGTTCAAGCCCTCTATTGACAGTACTTTGGATGTCAAAACTCTAGACCCGATGACATTTTTTGAACAGGAAAACTAAAGTGAATGGTAGTGTTCTACAAGTACATGAATAGTATTGATGAAATATGGAGCCATAGTTTCGGAACCACACCTCTTGGTCTATGGAACATGCAACACATTCAGTTTTTTTCTTGTATTTGTTGATACTTTTTGCGAGCTGGAAACAATGTATTGAAAATGGCATCATCATATCCGCCACGCCATAGATGAATATATAGCAGACAAATTTTTTTTAGTAAACATAGTAATATCACAACGTATGCATATTTATATTTGGCCTTGTTAGTCTGTCGATGTCTGGGATGACTGACTGCTCATGGCCATCTCACTAGTCCAACTTTTTATGATGCAAGCATGTGCAAATGAACATCAGGAGTAAACAAATATATGCATTGTATATTGTCCATCTAAAGGACCAAATAACCTTAAAAATGTATGCATCTGAATTTTTTAACTGGAGAAATGTTTAACAGTAAGAAGGGAGTGACCGCGGATCACAATGGCCAATCTTGTTGGAATATTGGTTGTTGTCATTAATGCCAACCCTAGTCATGGGTTTTGGACCGCAAGATTGATGAAGGTATTTGGACATTAAGGAAAATGAACATGCAGATACAACACCCATGGATGGATAGTATACATCATGTTGTTTTCGGTGGTATGTGGCACGTCACGTAGATCCTCATGGTTGAGGAGAAATCAATTTTTAAAGATGACAAAGTGAATTGAAGAAAGAAGTACATGTAGGCCCTACAGATAATTAAAGAAAATAATTACAAAATAAGAAAGTGTCAAGTCGGCCCTAATGTTAAAAGAAAGCGAAATGGTATAAATAAATATCATTATACATTCATTTGATACACAAGTCGAATTTAAGAGGAAATCAGAAGTAAAGAAGGCCATATTTCAAGGGAGGATGAAGTCTTTTGGTGATGTGTTCTAAGGTATGTTATTTTCAGGTCACCTTACCATTTTTTATATAACCTTTTTTCTAGAACAATTCAGATGGTTAAATTTATGTGGTATTGAGAAGACATATCAAGGTACCTATGGTAAAAGGTTCATATCTTGATTCAATATAATTATGGAGATACACTATGTGGAAGATAGGGTTTGTGACGAGTCCTGAAGCTAGTCAATAAACAGGTGTTCCGGGTAAAATAGTCATAACTTCTTCATCTAGAATCCAAAGTACATGGGACAAATTTCATTGGAAAGAGTAAGGAATTTAGTATCATTTGTACGAGTTTCAGAATATGATGTTAAACAGTGAGCATGGGGCATGCTGTACAAGTTCGGTCTCCTGAATAAACCAGAATTGAACAAGGTCTACCATTCTCTCTATAACTTCTTTTTGGCGAGGATTCAAGGAGTGAAACTTAGAGGAGTTTCAAAGAATACATTGAGTAATATTATCTACAGGATTAGAGTACTCCAATAATTGAAGAATTGCATAAATTGAAGAAGTCTCAGGAAGCATTATCAGGTTCTATGTGATGATTTAATGTAAAGTTTTATTATCTCTCATATATTCTTGGGTGGAAGGAAGGGGCAAGGATGGAAAGTTCAAATATCTCTTGATATTGTAGGATTGTATGTTCATCTTGGAGGTTTATCCCTCCCTTTACATTTGGAAGTTGCAGCTACCTTTGAAAGTCATTACTTCCCTTGAACAATAACTATTGATTATTTCTCATATATTGTGCCTAGTGTATTGTGGTGTATTGGTGTAACTCTTATACTATTGTTCATTTCTCATTGGATATAATTAAATGGTTTAAGTATAAGCTGAAAAAGGTTTTAAATTGTACTTGATACTGATTCACCCCCCTCTCAATATCAATAATTGGTATCAGAGCGGGTTACCTTCAGTACAATTTAACCACTGGAAGGAAGATCCTAAGAAGAAATGGAAGACAAAATTCCAAATGGGATTCCACCATTTGATGGAATCAATTTTGAACACTGGAGTAATAGAATGGAAACTTACTTGAAATCTCTTGGGGAAGATGTTTGGTTCTCAGTTGCTTCAGGATACAATGCTTTGAAGAAACCAAAGACTGCAGCTCAGAAGCAAAAAGGAACAACAAATTGGCAATAGATACCATCATGGATGGATTGACGGATTTAGTGAAATCCAAGGTGGGATCATGTGCATCATCAATAGGTATTTGGGACAAGATACAAGACTTTTATGTAAGGGAAGAAGTAGAAGAAGAAGAAGAAGAAGTTGAAGCAAATTACAACATCACAGATTTCAAAGAAGAAAATAAAGGTCAGTTCTTTTGCTTTAATTATGAAGGAGTAGGTCATGTTGGATTTGAACGTCCTCATCCAAGGATTGAAAGAAATGACACTAAAGAAGAAAATTCCAATGAAGAAGAAGAAAATCATGAAAAAAAAATTATTCAACAAGAAGATGAGAATCTTAAAAAATTGAAGCATGTTGAGATTGAAAATA
>ML800365.1:97718-112048 GCA_009831015.1 Picea engelmannii | reverse complement strand
GCGAATGACTAACATAATTTAACAAGGAGTGACGGCAACCCGCACTCCTTGGAGCACGACCGCTCTCCTCAGGACCTTCCTTCCCCTCGGCCCGAAGAACGTGAGTGTTCTTCTATCTCCCTATCGGAAGATATCTACCCACAGATCTCCCTAAATCGATCCCCTGCCTGCACTCAGAGGATCGGAACTTCGCGGCTTCGCGAGTTCTCTTTTGATTGTTGGGTTTTCGAATCTCCGAGACCCGAGATGTCAGTCAGCGCTGACCTTCTCTCGCTTGTCGGGACTTCTACTCTTATCGCAGTCTCGTCTCGCGTGACAACCAACTCTCAAAGGTTCAACCTCCGACACACAATGTGCTGAGGTGCCAAAATCGCGACCGCGCTCCCTCGTGATTTCGCTACTCACGAGTCCAACTATCCTACCTGTTGACTCCCGATACCCGAGACGCCGAACTACGCCACCTGTCTTCCACTATCACCTGTGGCCCACACTGTTGACGTGGCTGTCGGAATATCGCACCTCGTGCTCTCGTGACCTTTGCGACCAAATCTTTAGCTTCTTTCCCCACGATGGCCCGATAGTCGATCCACGAATAGCTCCGCGCTCCTCGTGATCCCGATCGATGGTTCCAGTTCTCCTGAGCTTCGAACCTTTACTACCCTTGTGGTGTAGCCTCCCTGCAACCCCGAGAGATCAAACGATTCACCGAAGCTTGTAGATTCTCCACGAAGGATACTAATCGTCCACTTCTTCCTTATCAGATCCCCGAAACGACGAGTCGTTCCTTCCACAGAACTCGTCACTCTGCATGCAACCCTGCAGCGTTCTTTGTAACCTTAAAGGCACAACTTCCTTTCACTGCCCTTCAACAACTTTGAAGGTCTGTCTCTCCTGAGCTTCCTGACTTGAAGTCTCTCAGGAAGAATCCTTGCACACACTCCTTGCGGAAAAACTTCAACAATGGCTAAGTGTTGAAGTCTTCTTGACTCTGCGCCCGCCTTGCAGCAACAGTCTTTCAATCCCTTGGCTCAAAATCGCAACTCTGAGTATTCGTCTAGCCTGCGCATGCCTAGCACGGCTCTGATACCAAATCTGCACTTCTGAGAACTTAGAACAAAAGTAACCTCTACTTGAACCCTGCTGTCAACGCACTCCTTGCGGACAATTCGACTGCACTCCTTGCATGAATTCTCTGGTTCAAGATAGAGAAACAATTGAAACTAACTCCTCATTCTCCCAGACTTCACTTCAATCATGAAATCCCATACACAACATATACAAGAAAATGTATGACAAGAAGCAAACACTCATGAGCATAATATCAATAATACGCAGAGAATAACACAGCCATGGAATTGAATCAAAGCTTTCTTCTATTAATTCAATGTCTGTAGATGGAGGTTCTTCATACGCTTCTCTGCTGCTCTCTCTTCAGAATGCTTCCGTGATAATAAAAAAATGTACAAATGAGGGTGACTATATCCCATTTCCCTCTCGATATCTAAAGCTATCAAATCTAGAAATAAATTCCTATCTACTTTACATTAAATCTATTAAATGCCTCATCTACCTAAGGACGTGATCTATCTACTCAAGGTCCATTTACAATATACAAGTGAGCTTCATCAAATCAACACATTAATGTTTGCGCAACAATATCAAGGTGAAATCCAAAAAGAAGTTTGTGCTGGCTTGTCCGGCTGTCTCCGGCTTTTCGCGCTGGCTCGCTTGACGTGGGCGATGCTCCTGCATCATACTCCCTCGCTTGAAAATTTTCATGGGCTCCTGTCCATGAGCTCTTGCACAGTCTGTCCATGCTTGTCTATCATCGCTTCAGTCTCCCAGCTAGCATCCTCCACTGGGTGATTCTTCCATTTCACCAGATACTCATAGTATTCTTTCCTTCTGGTCCTTTTACCCACTCGCTTGTCCGGTATGCTTTCCATCTGCGGCTTTTCTGCAACTGGTATTTGCTTCGTCCACTCAACCACTGGTTTCTCAGCTCCAATTTCTGCTTCTCGAGCCCTGTATGGGTATAAATACGAAACATTAAATATCAGAGATATCCCGATGCCATCCGGCAACTCAATCTCATAAGCGTTCTCTCCAAATTTCTTCAGGACCCTGCATGGCCCAATTTTCTTCATTTTTAATTTGTTGTATGTTCCCCTGGGGAACCTTTCCTTTCTCAAGTGTGCCAGAACCAGATCACCGACTTCAAACTGAAGTTGTCTCCGATGTTGATCTACCCTGCGTTTGTACTCCTGGTTCGATTTCGTCAGTCGCTGCTTCACCTGACTTTGAAGTTCCTGCATTGCCTCTGTAAATTCCTCAGCGCTTGCACTGCTAGTCGCGGTCTGTTCTGACTCCCTGAGTTCAGAAAATCCTCTCAGTTGTCTGCCATATACAATATCAAATGGACTTTTACCTGTGCTCTGACTCAGTGAATCTTTGTATGCGAACTCCACCTGTGGTAACACATTGTCCCAGCTGCTATGATGCTCCATCACCAAGCTTCTCAATAAATCTCCCAGACTCCTGTCCATCCGTTTGAGGATGATAAGCAGAACTAAATGCCATATTAGTTCCTAGCTTCTTCCATAGTGTCCTCCAAAAATGGCCTATGAATTTAGTGTCCCTCTCTAAAACAATACTTTTCGGCAATCCATGAAGTCTAACGATCTCTTTAAAAAACAAATTTGCGATGTGGGTCGCATCGCTGGTCTTCTGACACGGAATAAAATGTGCCATCTTTGAAAACTTGTCCACCACCACAAAGACGGAATAAACCCCTCTCTGTGTCCTCGGAAATCCCAGTACGAAATCCATGCTAATTGCCTCCCATGGTCTCTTTGGTATGGGCAATCGCTAGTAAAGACCTGAATTTTGTTTTCGGCCCTTAGAATGCTGACAAATACGACATCTGTCAACAAACCGTTTGACATCTTCTCGCATTCCTGGTCAAAAATATGATTCACTCAGTTTTGCGAATGTTTTGTCGTGGCCAAAATGTCCGGCTAAACCTCCGCTGTGTTTTTCCTTCAGCAAATTTTCCCTCATGGAACAATTTGGAATACACAGTTGATTGCCTCTAAACAACAATCCCTCCTGGATCATGTAGTATATCCATGGGCTCCAATCCCTGAGAACGGGATTCTCAGTTGCTTCATATGCTTCTCCGAAGTCTGCATCTCTGGCATACATATCCTTAAGGTTTTCAAAACCCAAGGTTTTGACTCGTAATTCCTGCAACAACAAACATTTCCTGCTCAAAGCATCAGCCACTTTGTTAGCAGTTCCTGAAATATGTTTGATTACAAACGTGAAACTCTGCATATACTCTACCCATTTCGCATGTTTCTCATTCAACTTCTCTTGTTGACTGACAAACTGCAATGCATGATTATCACTGTATAATACAAATTCTTTTGGGATCAAGTAATGCCTCCACTTCTTTAATGCCTGGATGATAGCATAAAATTACTTATCATACGTGGAGTATTTTAGCTTTGCGTCATCCATCTTCTCACTGAAATATGCAACTGGCCTGTCCTCTTGACTTAAGACCGCTCCTATGGCATATCCGCTCACATCACATTTCACTTGAAATGTCTTCATGAAATCTGGCAACACCAACACCGGTTGCTTGGTGATCTTCCACTTCAACAAATTGAAGCTCTTCTCAGCCTATGCTGTCCAATGAAAAGTATTATGTCGCTTCTTCACCGTGTCCATCATTGCGGCACTAATTCCACTGAAATTCCTGATGAACTTTCGGTAGAAACTAGTGAAACCATGGGAACTCCGCACCTCGAAAAAATTTCTGGGTGATGGCCAATTCTTGATTACTTCCACCTTTTCCGGATCCATTTTAAATTCATTCACCGAAATGACAAAACCCAAGTAAATGAGATCTGTCTTCATGAACGAGGACTTCTTCATGTTTATCAACAGCTTCTCCTGCTGTAACTTTCTCATCACAATGGCTAAATGTTTTAAATGTTCAGCCTTGGTCTTACTGTAAATCAACATATCATCCAGATATACGACTACAAATTTCCCGATGAATTCCCTCGGGACTTCATTCATCAGTCTCATGAATGTGCTCGGCGCATTTGTCAAACCAAATGGCATGACCAACCATTCGTACAAACCTTCGTTTGTTTTGAATGCTGTCTTCTATTCATCACCTTCCCTCATGCGAATCTGGTGATATCCGCTCTTCAAATCAATTTTTGAAAAATAATTTGCCCCACTCAGGAAATCCATCAGATCATCCATTCTCGGCAGTGGAAACCCATACCTAATGGTAATATTGTTGATCACTCTTGAGTCGGTGCACATCCTCTAGCCTCCATCTTTCTTCGGACTGAGCACTGTTGGAACAACACACAAGCTCAGGCTTTCTCTAACCAATCCTTTATCCAGCAACTCCTGTACTTTCCTTTTGACTTCTTCATTCTCTTGAGGCGTCAATCTATACACAACCTTGTTTGGTAAACTTTCCCCTGGTATGATATCTATGTGATGAATCACACTTCTCATTGGTGGCAACGAATGAGGTAATTCGTCCATGATGATGTCAGCGAACTCCTCCAGCAGTTCCTGAATCTCAACTGGTAAGTCATCCACTCTCGTGCTAGTCAGGACAATTCTTGGTTTCCTGACCACAAAGAATTGTGGATCTTCCTTCTTCTCCATCTCTGTGAGAAGTTCCTTCCCACTCATGAGAAGTATTGTGTTGTTTAATTCCGGTTTCACTTCTTTATCCTTTATCGGAAGCAACTTATGGGTTCTCCCATTTTTCTCCAGTGTATATGTGTTCATCCTCCCATCATGAACCACATTTATGTCATATTGCCATGGTCTACCCAACAATAAATGACATACGTCCATGGGAATAACATCACACAAAATCTGATCATGGTATCCCCCAATTTTGAATTCAACTAAACATTGTTTAGTGACACTCACCTAATGTCCTTTCTGTAACCACGAGACCTTATATGGAATCGGGTGATCTGTTGTCTCTAATTCTAATTTCTCCACCATCTCGGTTGAAACTAGATTATCAGTGCTTCCACTGTCCATAATAACCTTGCATTTCCTGTCCTTGGCTGTGCAAGCGGTTCTGAACAGTCTGCTCCTCTGTACTGAGCTTTCCACCTCCTTCTCAGGTGTCAAAAGGACCTTATGCATCCCAAGCGATCTTCCGCTATCTGCATCTTCATTCTCAGCATCACACCTCTTCGCTTCAGTGATGTGGACTTCTCCAGCATCCTTCTTTTTCTCTGGACACTCATATGACTTGTGCCCATTCTTCCCACATGTGAAACATGTGATAATTCCTCCTCTTCCTCTACCTCGACCTCTAGTACGAGGAAGAGTATTTGCATCAACATAATCTCCTCGTTGATCAATATGTTGTCCTCTCGGCTCGACATACGACTGGATCTGTTGTGAGGTTCCACCTCTTTCAACCTTACCCTGAGGTCTCTTCCATTCCTCTTTGGGTTTCTGAGTTCTTTCTTGAACAACTGCCCTGCCTCTTGCCTGGCTTCTGCCTCGCCCTCGCTGACCTTGCTTTCGGCTCAGCTTCTCCTCGACTTTTAGAGCCAATAGGTAAGCATCTTCCACCATTCGGATGGTTAGCATGCTTAGTTCATCTTTAATTTTGTACCTTAGACCATTCAAGTATCTTGCAACCTTCTCATCATCGCTCTCCCGATGACCTGCTCTGATGTTTAGTCGGTAGAATTCCTCGGTTTATTCCTTGACTGTCATCAATTTATGTCTCAGGTTCTGCATTCTCCTGAATAGAGTAATTTGATAGTCCCTTGGGATGAACTTCACTTTCATATTCGCGATCATTCGATCCCAGCTCTTGATCTTCTTCTTGCCTTTGCAGCGTCTATCAGCTTGTAGCTCGTCCCACCACAATGTTGCATGTCCTTTCAAGCGCGTAACTGCATGCTTGACTTTCTTATCATATTCGACATCTTCATAATCGAAGTATGTGTCAAGAGCTCTTATCCAATCTAGTAGCTCTTCTACATCCAGATTCCCCTCATAGACTGGAATATCCATTTTCGCCTTCGCACCCATCCTTGCGATGGCTTTAATCAACCTCTCGGTTGATCCATCTTTTGTTGTGACCTCTTCTGTGTGTCCAACTTATTCTTCTACTTTGGAATCACTAAGATCCCCAGCACCAACTCCACGTCTTTGTGCAGTCTCCATCTCCTCGAACCTTGCTCGGAGATCTCTCATCTGTCGCTCCATTTCTGGATTTCCTCTTAGCCTACCTCTTCTTCGCACCTCTCTATCTTCGGGATCTGGCTACTGTCTTTCTCTTCCGGGAAGCATGATGTATCCTCTTCTCTGCTATAGAAAGCAAAGAAATCTTGCTCTGATACCACAATTGACGGCAACCCACACTCCTTGGAGCACGAGTGCTCTCCTCAGGACCTTCTTTCCCCTCGGCCCGAAGAACCTGAGTGTTCTTCTATCTCCCTATCGAAAGATATCTACCCAGAGATCTCTCCAAATTGATCCCCTGCCTGCACTCGGAGGATCGAAACTTCGTGGCTTCACGATTTCTCTTTTGATTGTTGGGTTTTCGAATCTCCGAGACCCGAGATGTCAGTCAGCACTGACCTTCTCTCGCTTGTCGGGACTTCTACTCTTATCACAGTCTCACCTCGCGTGACAACCAACTCTCAAAGGCTCAACCTCCGACACGCGATGCGCCAAGGTGCCGAAATCGCGACCGCGCTCCCTCGCTATTTCGCTACTCACGAGTCCAACTATCCTACATGTTGACTCCCGATACCCGAGACGCCGAACTATGCCACCTGTCTTCCAGTATCACCTGTGGCCCACACTACTGACATGGCTGTCGGAATATTGCACCTCGCGCTCTCGCGACCTTTGCGACCAAATCTTCAGCTTCTTTCCCCACGATGGCCCGATAGTTGATCCACGAATAGCTCCGCGCTCCTCGTGATCCCGATCGACGGTTCCAGTTCTCCTGAGCTTCGAAACTTTACTAACCTTGTGGTGTAGCCTCCCTGCAACCCTAAGAGATCCAATGATTCACCGAAGCTTGCATATTCTCCACGAAGGATACCAATCGTCCACTTCTTCCTTATCAGATCCCCGAAACGATGAGTCGTTCCTTCCACAGAACTCATCACTCTGCATGAAACCCTGCAGCGTTCTTTGTAACCTTAAAGGCATAACTTCCTTCTTCTTCCCTTCAACAAATTTGAAGGTCTGTCTCTCCTGAGCTTCCCGACTTCAAGTCTCTCAGGAAGAATCCTTGCACGCACTCCTTGCGGCAAAACTTCAACAACGGCTAAGTGTTGAAGTCTTCTTGACTCTGCGCCCGCCTTGCAGTAGTAGTCTTTCAATCCTTTGGCTCAGAATCGTAATTCTGAGTCTTCGTCTAGCCTGGGCATGCCTTGCATGGCTCTGATGCCAAATCTGCACTTCTGAGAACTTAGAACAAAAGTAACCTCTACTTGAACCCTGCTGTCAACACACTCCTTGCAGACAATTCAACTTCACTCCTTTGAGGAATTCTCTGGTTCAAGATAGAGAAACAATTGAAACTAACTCCTTGTTCTCCCAGACTTCACTTCAATCATGAAATCCCATATACAACATATAAAAGAAAATGTATGACAAGAATCAAACACTCATGAGCATAATATCAATAATACGCAGAGAATAACACAACCATGGAATTGAATCAAATATTTCTTCTATTAATTCAATGTTTGTACATGGAGGTTCTTCATACGCTTCTCTGTTGCTCTCTCTTCAGAATGCTTCCGTGATAATAAAAAAATGTACAAAGGAGGGTGTCTATATCCCATTTCCCTCTCGAGATCTAAAGCTATCAAATCTAGAAATAAATTCCTATTTACTTTACATTAAATCTATTAAATGCCTCATCTACCTAAGGATGTGAGCTATCTGCTCAAGGTCCATTTACAATATACAAGTGTGCTTCATCAAATCAACACATTAATGTTTGCGCAACAATATCAAGGTGAAATCCAAAAAGAAGTTTGTGTTGGCTTGTCCAGTTGTCTCCGGCTTTTCGCGCTGGCTCGCTTGATGTGGGCGATGCTCCTACATCAAGGAGGAATCATTAAATGCAATGCTTGTTAAGTCATTAAAATTAACTAAGCCTTTTCTCACGGTAGTTACTAAGAGACTTATCAATAAACAAGGGAATCTTTGGCATTATTTCCTTGAAATTCCTATTAAATATGTAAGTAGTGAAAATACTAAAACAAGTGAGAAGGTTTAAACCATTACTTCTAAGAAAAGTATTCTTCAGAGTAGGTAATGAGTGCTTAAATTTGATTACAAGGTGAGTGGGACAACTCTAAGGTTTAACTTAATGAAAAATCCTTTTTAACCCAAACTTCTCTTTAATATTTAAATCCCTTCCATTATCAAACCAAAAGTCACCAAGTTAGAAATCATTCTTTTCAACGGAACTACGATTTTAGTAAACATTCATTGTCATCACTAATTTACTAATTAAAAATCATTCCTTTATCAACTAATCATTTGTATAATTAATACTCATTCCTTTTTCAACTTGCTTATTAGTCCATCCATGTTGGCAAGCAATTGAAGAAGCAAGTTAAAGTTAAGTGGTGTCACAATTTAGCAAGGATATAATGTAAATAAATGTTTAATCGGTGGTAATATTTAACTCCCTCCTTTTCTTAATGTTTATGCCGATTTGGATTAAACAAAAAGGGATTTATCCAGTTCACTCAGTTCATCCAAAAGGAAATTTTAATCTACTACCGAATGGGATTAACCAATATTATCAACATTATCATCAGAAGGAAATGAACCAGTAAATCATTATTGTCGACGGAAAGGAATCAACCAATATCATTGATAATCATCTAAAGCATAATGGTTTTAACCAATTTAACAAAATGCAGTGCAACACTCAAGGGAAAACGCAGCCATAGCTTCAAGGCGAATCGTGCTCATTCCAGCAAGTGAACTCAGGATTAAACGACTAAAATCGTGGGTGAATTCTACAGCAACACAGTAAAAAAATTTAAGCAATTTCATGGGCATATTAAAACAACAACTCAGTCAATCTATCAGGGCAATTTCGTGGGCGAAAACATCAATATTAGGAAAATGTTTTAAAGCCAAAAATCGTGGGCATTTACGGCAACCTCAGCCATGCATTTGAATGGAATTTTCGTGGGCCTTCAACACTAAAACACAAACAAGCTTTTAAAGGAAAAAGTGGTCGATTCACAGCAAGAAATTGGATGAATTGAAAAGATAAAAACGTGGCCGAATTTTGGCATCACACAGTCCATTTTAAATTTCAGAACCGTCGTCATTCACAGCAAAACAATCATCAGTTTGAAGGCGAATTCGTGGGAATTTAAATAATAGTCTATGTCAACCTTTAAATGCAAAAACGTGGGTAATTTAACAACAATCTATTCCCGTTTTAAAGGAAAAAATCGTGGGCCTTTAAACAACAATCTATGTCAATCTTTAAGAGCAAAAATGTGGGTATTTAAATAGCTCTTTGGTAGCAGGATGTTGTTAAGCATATCTAAGTCTTCAATATGGTTAAAATCGCCTCAAGTAAGAACAAATGCAGACAGAGGAATCAAATCATTTTTCCATTTCTAGAATACCAATACAACACAGACATGAATAAGCAATAAAAAAGTTTTTCCATTCCAGGAGACCAATACAGAAATGTAGACATGAAATAAATTCTTATTTTTTTCATTGCCAGAATACAAATATAATGTAGACAGGAATAAGCAATAAAAACGTTTTTCCCTTCCAGGAGACCAATACAGAAATTCAGACATGAAATAAATTTGTTTTTTTTTTCATTTCCAGAATACAAAAATAATGCAGACAGGAATAAGCAATAAAAACATTTTTCCCTTATGTTCCCCTTTTTCCCATTTTTATGTTTAACTCTTTTCCTAGTTTCCTAATACTTTAGATTTTCCCTCCTTCCCCTTTTTAATTAGAACTCAAAAATGCAGTTGTGGAAATTAACCCTTTTTCCCTTTTCTCATTTAATTAATATATCAAAAATAATAAAACAATTAATTCCCCCTTTATTTTATTTTATTCCAACAGATTTTTGAATAAATTAAATTTCTTTTCCCTCCGTGTTACAAGATTTAACGAAGATCATACTCTTTATTTATTTTGTTTTTAATTTTATTATATATATATATAAACATATATATGTTTATATATATATATATATATATATATATATATATTTTAATAAAAATGATAAAATTTTACCACTAGCATGATTTAGACCTAGACCTTAATTTTCATGATCTGTGACATTTTATTAGGGAAAATGTTTTTAAAAATTCTTATCATATTGTTCATCCTAAGGCCGTCTAGGTTCATTCATTTATCAAAACAACGCAACGTTCCCTTCAGGACGCACTAGGTTCTCCAAGGGTGCCACTCACCTCATTTGTTCCTTTGCACGACATGCCCTTCAGGATGCACTACGTGCTCCAAGGGTGCCACTCGCCTCTTTCCATTTTTCTTGCACGACGTGCCCTTCAGGATGCACCACGTGCTCCAAGGGTGCCACTCGCCTCTTGACTGACTTGGTAGACATCAAAAACCCCTGGAGTCAATACCGTAACATCCCACTCTGGGGCACTAAGAAAACTTATTCTTTGAGGACACTTGCTCGCAAGTGATCTGGATTATTATGCTATTAAAACTTTTGATTTTGATTATGAGGTGTTATTGGATGATGACATGTTGTTTTACCGCTTTGACATAGACAGGTGCTATTGACTCAGTTTTACTGAGTGTGCAGGGTTTTGGACCTTGAGGATGTGGAGGCATCGATGGAACCCCTTGGACTCTAGATCGAGTAAGGGAGAGTGCCATTGGGGTTTGATTGGTTTACTGTGATATTAGTGCATCTGATTAGATGATATGATGTGGATATGTTCTGACATGATTTGTTGATGATGCGGGCTGACGATAGCTTGCCAACCAGACTCACATATGGAGTAAATGGGTCACACACGAATACCAGGGATGTTGAGGGAGAGGTGTGGACAACAGCCCTGCCATAGCTTACTAGCACTCCCACCGTGGCTCGAACTGTAGGTTAACGATTACCTAGTTTGAGAGGACCCACGATGCCGTGAGGGAATACTGTAACAGTCGCTCACGATGATTCTAAGGGGTGTGCAATAAGGCGAGGGTCTTATTCCTTCGAATCCCTTAGTCTCCCACAAGTTCACCTGGCGAAGTGTTGACTCCAAGGGTTATTGATGTCTACCAATCAGTCAAGAGGCGAGTGGCACCCTTGGAGCATGTAGTGCGTCCTGAAGGGCACGTCGCGCAAGGGAACATATGAGGCGAGTGGCACCCTTGGAGGACCTAGTGAGTTCTGAAAGGCACGTCGCATTGATGATGATAGAATGATGGAACTAGATGGCCCAAAGACAATTAACATGTTAAGAAATTTTAAAACAATTTCCCTAATTGAATGTCGCCCAGTACAGAATTAAAGTACCAAGTCTAAAATTTCGTTAGAGGTAAAATCTTGTCTACCTTTAAAAATAAAATAAAATAACAATAATAAATAAATAAATAAAAGCCACTTAAGTAATGGTTTTCATAAATTTTGTAACATGAAGGGGGTAGGAAATTAAATTATTAATAAAAAAAGGGGGTAAAGAGGGAATTAATTATTTTATCATTGGATAATTTAAAAGATACTAAATTAATGATAAAAGGGAAAGGGGGTTATATTCCACACCTGCCTTTTTGAGTTCTAAAATAGGAACCTAGGGAAGGAAGGTAACATAAAAAGGAAAACGGGGAACTTAAGGGTAAAAGTGGGAAGTCAACTTAGTAAGGAATCCACTTTTAAGAGCTTTCTAATTTTAAACTGAATTAGCAATTTCATAATAGGGAAAGCCTTTAAAACCTATAGGGGAATCTAGGGACCCCTAGGAGTGATTCTAGGAGTAACTCTAGGTGGGTGAGGGAAATAAAGATATTTACTTAATTAAAGAAATCAATTAATGGAGGAATGTAGGGGATGAGAGACACTTGTATGGAGAGGAAATTTTTGGGAATTTATTTTTAAAACTTTAATTAATTGAGATTTTAGGAAAGAAACGAAGTTCGAAACTCTATAAAAGAAATGGAGGAGAAGGAAGAAGGGGATCTTCTGTTTACGTAACGTTATGCTGCAGAAATAACAACTTGACTGATTCACTTGTGGGGAGTTGGGATACCCAGCTCAGAGAGGAGTGGTAGCTCAGCCTTGCGAGGCGAGCTGGGAGCTAGATGAAACCTATGTATAGTGTGTGTGGCCCCTTTGCGGCTCGGGGGGATAAGGGGGAAGAAGAGTACCCCTAGCATTGGTTGGGAGGTACCGGTGTAGTCTCGATGGTCGACGAGCGGGAGTTGCACGGAGCGCACAGATGTCACTCGGAGAAGGCAAATAGGCAACGATACATTTTTTTTGGTTGAATGATAGAATGTTGTAGAATGTATCTTTTAGATCTGCAGGTGTATTGGGTAGGTAAATGGCTTGTCTGGTTTTATGACTGAGATTTTTAGCCTGGCTGAATGATTGGTTGATTGATTTATGTGACCTTCGTCTTCCCGCATGTCGTGACCGCCCTATGGTGTTTGATTGTGACCCTTGTGATTGTTTCCTTTGTTCCTAGCATGTCAGTCCTTGCCTGAGTAGTCGGCCAAGAGATTGATCTACGGTCGTCGCCTTAGCGTTAAAAGACCCATGGATCTCTACGCCCTGCTTTTCTGTGTGAGGATGGTGAAGCAAAGGACGAACTCATCCTTCTACCCCTTTTGTTGTCCCTGACATTGACATCACATGCTTTGATGTGTTTTATTAACCTCAAAATTGAGTAGTGGGCATAGCCCTTCCTTTCACTGTGTGTTTTTACATGGCTAGATTTTCTCTGCGCGGGAGCTAATAAAACATCGGTTGTCATTTCAATGACCTTCCTTGGACCATTTCATTGCGCTCACGATGCTCTTTTTTTTTTTTACATTTTGACTGCTTCTCATGTATGAAGGGATAATTTAGCTCTGTATTGATGTTTTCTGGCAGTTTAAGTTTGCGTTGTTACCTTTCCTGGCAAATTAAAATGTGATTATTTTACTCCTGGCCTGTGAATCTCGTTCTTCAATCTGTATTATTTAATAGGCGGAACTATTGTGAATTGAAAACAAATAGTGGCAGTCGTGCCTTTCCCATACTCTGTATCCTTTTGAATTTTTGTTGGATGAGAGTTACCATTGGTTACTTCGCTCCGAGACCTAGTTGACTACCTTGACTGTGTTTTTTTTTCCTTGTTGTTACGATTTTCTGGATTAAACCCAGAGCCATTATATTATTTAAATTCATCAAATTCTTAAGTTGAAATCATAGTGAACTGGATGATTAGCTTAGGTAAACTCAGAATTTTGTTTTTACGGTGTGAATTGAATAGGATAAATTCTTATTGCATTAATGAAGTTTTCAGTGGGAGTATTGCTCGTAAATTAATGTTAGCGCATCCTTAAAACAACGGTAAGACTAGATTGGTTACTATTGTTTTAGAAAAATTATTATTTGTGTTGGGCTCTGAAGAACTAGATACTTGATGATTCCAGTTGGACCCCTCACCTCATAAATCCATTAAAGGATGTGTGTCCTGTAACCAGGCACATAGTGACACCTAATCGATACAATCACCACCAGTAAATGCTTCTAAAATTTTTATTGGAATGGCACACTCATAAAATTTTAATGATGGAATAACCGTGAACTCAATGTCATCCCAAAAATCCTCGAATGGGAAATCCATCTTAGTAGATGACAGTGTCTAGGTTGATAAAACCTCTCGATCTGTATTAATGAATGCTCGGGCACTCATTTTAGTATCTAATACAGGGTACATAGGTCCCTTCACGCATTTCCCTAACTTTGGAAGTGATAGGTATTTTAGATAGCGATACCAATTGACACCCTTATCCTTAAGATCCCTATTATCTATTCTCATAGATAGACTTTTATCTGACAGCAGGCTTAATATACAACATGTTCACATTGATGTTGCTCACACTGTAGATGGCGCACTGCAAATTATTATCATTACTAATGTTGAATATTAGCGCAATAATGATTTGGGACCACTGTTATGTTTATTGGTTAAATGGATTAATGAAGTTGTGTTGATTGTACTTGAGATTAAATAGTTTCGCAAGTTACTGACTAATAGTCATGAGGCTTG
>ML800365.1:16331-30436 GCA_009831015.1 Picea engelmannii | reverse complement strand
GTCGTGCAAAAGAAACACAAGAGGTGAGTGGCACCCTTGGAGCACATCGTGCATCCTAAAGGGCACGTCGCGCAAAAGAAACAAACGAGGCGAGTGGCACCCTTGGAGCACATGGTGCATCCTCAAGGCCACGTCACGTTGTCACTGATGAAGGAAAAAACCTAGATGGCCCTAATACTTTTAACACATTAAGAAATTCTTAAAACAACTTCCCTAAATAATTGTCGCCCAGTTCAGAATCTAATTCCTAAGTCTAAAAATTCTCTAGGGTAAAATTTTGTTTAACCTTAAGAAAAGACACTATACAAATAAAAATAAAAATTTAAACTAAAAACCACTTAAGTAATAGTTTTAGTCTTCATAAATTTTTGGGGTAAAGTGAACAGAGTAATAATTTAATTAAAATCTGTGGTTTTAAATTGTAAAGAAGAAATAAATTATTTAACTTGTGAAAGTGCAAAAAGATTTCAAATTAATAATAAAAGGAAAAGAGTAAATAGCGCAACTGCCATTTTGGCCCTAATAAAAGGGGAAAGAAGGAATTAATAAAAATTTAGGAAACTAAGGAAGGGGGGGAAACATAATAAGGGAAAGAGGGGAACTTATGGTAAAAAGAAAGGTCAACATAGTAAGGAATCGACAATTAAGAACCTTCTAAAATGAATTAAATTAGCAACTTCATTTTAGGGAAAGTATTTAAACTTGTAAGAGAATCTAGGAACACCTAGGAGTAAATTTAGGAGCAACTCTAGGTGGGTGAGGGAAATGAGACAATTAATAAATTTAAAGAAAATAATTATTGGAGGAAAGAGGAGGATGTACGACACTTGTGCGAAGGAGAATATTTAGAATATTTTTATTAAAACTTAATTTAAATGTGATTTAGGGAAAGTTGGAGGTTCTAAAAAATCTATAAAAGAAAGGGAAGATGAGGAAGAAAGGGATCGACTGTTAGCGAAACATTACACTGCCAGATTTGTCACTTCACTGATTACTTGTCGGGAGTTGGGATTTCTCAGCTCGGTCACGAATGGTAGCTCGGCCTTGCGAGGCGAGTTGGGAGCTAGACGTACCATCTGGATAGTGTGTGGCCCCTTTGCAGCTCGGGGGGATAAGGGGGAAGCAGAGTACCCCTAGCGTTGGATGGGAGGTACCGGTGTAGTCTCTATGGTCGGCAAGAGGGAGCGGCAAGGAGCGTGCAGACGACATTCAAGGCCGGCAATAAGCCAACGGTATGTCTTTATTTCATAGAGTAGAACACCTTAGGATTTATGATTGGTTTTGCTTATGGTTTTGTAAATGTATTGGATGATTAAAGCGTTAGCGGACCCCTTTTTCCTAGTCCTTGGCTTATTGTCGTGATTGCGCCTTCGCGTGTTGAGAGACCATGCGTTGGTATCTATGCGTCCTCTAAATTTCCACCACTGCCATATTCTTACCTTGATACCATTTTACCTTGTGATTTGGCGAAAATGGTTGCTACTAGGACAAATTTACGGTTGACATGTTTGTTTAATTCTCATTTAGGGTGTGAGAGGTCCCAAGTTAAAATCTAGAGAGAATGCCCTTATCTCTTCCATCGTTTTGTTGGTCATGTCAGTAAAAATTATTGTCTCGAACTGTGGATGATCGGTTGATCTCGCTGAAGGAGATCATCGTCTCTTTTCCGTAATTTTAACCCTATGACGAATTTGTCTCTGCGATTGTGACCTTGGTTGCCTTTTACCTCTGAGCAGTGTCTAACTGCACCTTTTAAAATTTGGGGATGTTATTAACTCAACCTCTGAACTCAGCAATGCACCAAGAATGTCACGAACTCTGCCAGATTAGTTAGGATAAACTCAGCTTGTTCCTGGTCCTTTAAACTCTGCATATAGGAAAAGAAAAAGGGAAAACAAGTATTTTCCGAAGAACCTCCATCTCAGCGAATGGAATGGCGTCCCAACAATGGGCAATCCGTTCGGGAATTTCAAATGAAAACTTGTTCCTGTAATTGTATCTGGGCATTTTGTTTTATTTTATTCATATGATTCAATGTTATTGTTCTGGAAAATTCTTGTTGGGGTTCATGGTTACTGTAATTTGGTCCTGGGAGAATATTTTTTCTTGCATGTCGTGGTTTGCCTGCGATAGGCTCTACGTTTGGATGGTTAGACAGCTCTGCGATTTTGTGGAGGAACCCACACGGTTTCATCTTCATGTCTCTGCATTGGGTTGGGAATTCCTGTGCGTTTGGGGAAGAATACCCACGCATTTCACACGATCTAATCTCTGTGTTTTGGTTGTAATTCATGTTTTGGTTTGCCTACGAGTTCTTGCTAATTGTCATCTGAATCCATCGCCCATGCCCCTGTAATGAAACTATTTCAGTTCACCCTGCAGCACCACGTTTAATACCATTAACCCTACCAGCTATGTCAAGTCGAACCCCTCGCCTTACAAAAAAAAAAAGAATCTGATTAAATTTCTTATTCACCTACCTCGGCGAGAGCGTGACATGCAGCTATGAAGAGGTTTTTATGACACAGTCAGAAGATTTTCTGAGTTGACTCCTAGTTCTGACGGTTGTCTTTTCGACAACTTCCTAATTGATCATCGATTTCTGGCATGCACTACCAGCCGCCAGTTGTCTCATTACTAGATTATATGCTTTACTAGGCATATGGTTGGGCCGCTAGTTCTTATTATTCTTGATAATTTATAGAATGTACTGTTAGTGATTTAATTATATTTATCATTGAAATGAGATGGCATTATAAATAAAGTGTAGTTGTGATTGTTAAGGATAAAATGAGTATTTTTAGGACTTGTAAAGATATTGTTACTCTAATATTTTATTATGGTAAGATGTAAGTATAAAGCCACTGTAAAAGATTGTTCTTGCATTATAAAGTAGAATGTAATGTTAGTGTTATGAAAAGGGTAATGTTATTGTTAGTCTAATGTAATGTTATAGTAACCCAAAAAGGTAAGTAAGGATATTGATATTTTAGTAAAAATGTTACTGAAATTTTATTATTATGAATAACATAAATTGGTAYAGTAAGGAGTAAATGCTTGTGACTATAATTTATATTGTCATTGGAAGGATAACTTCATGGTAATTATTGTTTCTGAAATATGCAAAAGTAATGTTTGCAATATAATATGGAATAAAATGTTAGTGTTATAAAAAGTAATGYCRTTGTTATTTATTTGCAATGWTAAAGTAGTGCAAAAAGTAATGATATTTTTAATTTATTGTAAGGACATTTTAATTTTATCAATATTGACAACACATTAAAGGTAAGGTCCTTGAACTAAGTACAGTAATTATTATGATTTAGAAAAGGGGGAATTAGCACTTAAATTATTTTGTACTTATTTATCAGATTGGGTTGGTAACCCGTCGACTAACGGAAACTAAACGAAGTGATTGATCGGTATTGTTGCCAAGTAAGTCATAGGTAATGTTGAGTCTTAATTAATGGTAGATATTGACTTGAAATATTTATGGCTAATGTGTTAGATTAGATTGTGATGTAAAATAGTATTATGTTATATTATTGTTGTTCGTTACTTTAACTACTATGATAATTTCCAATGACTTATAATTTGATTATATGTATTACCTTCAATGCAATACTGTAAGTAATAATGAGTTAGTATTGACACACTATCATAAAATGCTAGTTGGAAGAAATGTTGGATTAAAAGTTGGGGTGATTATTTTCCTTGATAGAACTGGTTGTATTTAGTGACCATTGCTAAATGGATTAATTATAATTTTAGTCATACTAGTTAGCCTACAATTGATGTTACTTATGGTTCCAACCTTAGCGAAGTTCTGACTGGCTTAATAGATTCTATTTAATATTGTTATGAATGGCGCCTTAAAGTAAAGTAGATGAATACCCTTGCTTCTGGACTTAAAATAAGATTGGTTTCCTTGCGCATGTACTTATGTCGGTTCATGTTGGATTTAGTAACCAAACTCTCTTGCACTGTGGAATTATTGTGATGTGTGTTGATACATAGAGCTTTATCGCACAGTGATCATCATTGATGTTTGTTGATTTGGTATATTTAGTTTTAGTCTGGATTGTGGTGGCGGGATGTAGACACCTCCATGTTCCTCAGAACAATCGCCAGCCCTGAGACCTTAAATGGTTAAAATCGATGGGAACCTGGGCTTCAGCGTTGATTATGTGTCTTGGAGGTCCTAACCATTGCAGGGTAGGACGGGCGGGTAGTCAGTCTTATTGCTTTGTCGATTGAATGTTGTTCCTTGTTGGCAGATGTTGTTGTGCGTCTTAGATCTTTAGGTTGATATCGTGGTTGCATGCGTCATGATTCGTCGTCGTGTGGCGGCGCAGAGTATAATATCTTGTTACCTTTGTACACATGCACACACCAAAATAAAAATAAAAAAAAATTCACTTGATATAAGAGGTTGTCGGTGTAACAAGGAGGTTCGTTACACACCATCATACATGGGTAATTCGAATTTAACATCAAGTTTTAATAATGGCATTTCATTCTTATGTTTATGAACATGTTTCCTTGCATTGGATTTAAAACTTGAGCTTGAAGAAGAAGGAGAAGAAGGAGATGATGATGGAGGTGAAGGAGGAATCTAAGGAGGATCCTCTCCTTCTTCACTTTTTCCCTTTGAATATTCACACAGATTTGGTCTTTTTTTGTTCCAAGTAATCCTCATACAAAACTTTCATCATCTCCGACATAGCAAAGAAATTGTTTCGAAACTCTTTCTCATCCTGAGAAAGTCCCTTTTCCTATGCCATATTCTCACTGTGAGAAGTTTTATTTCTCAATCCAATCAATGGATTCTCTGAAAAAAACTCACCTTCACCATGTTGTATATTTTCTCTGGTTAACATGTAAAAATCAAATCCAAACGTTAACTAGCTTTGATACCACTTGATCCGAAAAAATCTTTTAAATAACCATGGTTGAGTTATCAAGCATTTTTTGATTAACCAATTAGGAATATTTAAGAAAGAGGAAGAAGTTATAGAAGAGTTGTAAAAACCATATAAACATGAAAAAAACTGAAATGAAGCATAAAACAACAACAAACTATAACACCAACGTGTTAACGGACTTCGACAATCTCACCTACATCTCCGGGCCTTTGTCTCAGTGGGTGAGGATTTTTTATCTTTGTTCAAATATAAATAAGTACATCAAAACACTCTCAAAAGGTTACAAAATTCTTTTGTTCTTGTTCTCCCAGATCTCAACAACCTAACAGAAGAAATGACACACAAATCAAATGACCGGAGCTCCCAGAAATGGCTTGCAAAGGTGTGCTTCTCAACAACTTCCCTGCATAAAAATGGCTTTGACTTGGAAAATATTCAGCATAAACGTGCTCTGAATCTCCTCTCATGGCCTCAAGAAGGACTAGTTTATATAGATCTAAATTTGGTAACCATCTCCCAACTTCCTCCCAAGATCTGGCCTCAAAAAGGGCCCAATATTTCCCAATATTAGCCAAAATCTCCAAAAACTGGCTAATAAATCATAAAAAATCATAAACCGTAGTTTAAAACCCCAAAAATGCATATGAATAGGGCGGAAACCCCTATGCGCCAAGCCCTAGACATATTGGATCCCACCATGTGGCCAAGCGCTCAACTGTTGGTGCGTTACCCCCCTACAAACCCGACTTGTGGTCCTGTGTTGAAGTCGCATGTGGCCATAACCCAACTCTACATGCTCTAGCTCGCTGGTTGTCCACTCCAGGACCCGTCGCATGGCCATATGGCCCACACCTTTGCACCCACAGGCCAATTCGATAGAGCCCTCGATGGTGTTAGCCCTTGGTTCCCACATGTGGTTACGCCGGTGGTTGGGCCCTCATCCCATGGCCCCCGTGCCCGTGAGCTTATCCATGGAGAGGAGCGTCTAACCATGATAGGTGGTTTTTATAGTGTGTGTCAAAAATGGGGGCTGGGGCATATCCCTAGCCCTAACCTCTGTCCTAAAGTACAATAATGAAACATAAATAAATTTTATGTCGTATGTTTTATAAGAACAATTTGAGGGCGCCCTGGCTAGCCCACGCTGCCGAAAGCAATCCTTGAGCCTAGAGGTCTCGAGGTCAAACCCCATAACTCATAAATTTTTGCAAATGAAAAATTACCAACACCTTTGTGCCACGTGGCAGCCCATGTTTGTGCCACGTGGCACCACACCATTTGCCAGAAAATCTACCACGTGTCAAAAGCCAATTGGACCCCAATATACCAAGTCAACACATCTTCCCTGTCACTGTCTTCCACGTGTCGTTGTATGGGTGTGGCATGTGTCACCATACAGACGTGCCATGCATCACCCTTGCAATGGTGACACATGTCACTTCCCTGTTGGTCCACCTGTACCTGCCACATCATCAGTCTATATGCCCAGTCATCCTACCAAGTGAGTTGTACAGACCTTGCCATGTATGCGCCAACTATGCTGCCACGTGAGATGTACGGTCATACGACCTGTACAGTCAAATGCCACGTCAGTTGTACAGTCGTATGACCTGTATAGTCAGTTGCCACGTGGGACTATATGGACTGTACATTCAACATATGTTTTGTCTGTTTGGCAAAACAAACAGAACACGATATCATGAGAATATGACATTTGTTTGAGCCCGTTCACGTTACGTTCGGTTCATATAGACGAGTCCTACGCACATGCAAATTTTGAATCGATTATGATAAATTTGATTTTTAGGATTTTTTGAGCCCCATCAAGCTCCTAGATCCGATTCTGGATCAGAGGGTGACAAGTGTGAGGAGGAATAATTCTGAATTATTTAATTAAAAAGAAAATTGCGCAAGTCGGAGGTAAGGAAATTCCTATAAAGAAAATGGTCTAAAGGGAAAGGAGGGGAGACTGGTTATTGATAAAGTTATGCTGCCAAAATTATTTGAATGGTTTTACTTGTGAGAGTTGGGATACCCAGCTTGAGATTGAGTGGTGGCTCTACCTTGCAAGGCAAGCTCAGAGCTAGATTAATTTTTGTTTTGTGTGGTTGGCCTCTTTGTGTCTTTGGAGACTAAGGGGGAAGAAGAGTAACCCTAGTGTTTGGTTGGGAGGTACGGGTAAAGTCACAACGATTAGTAAGACGAAGAAGGAAGGAGCACCTATTGTTGAAGCACATCTTTTGATTCCATCTTTGTCAGATTATGGTATTCTTATTTGTGAATTGAATTAGTGGAAATATTTGATTGCATACTAAATGTTTGAGATTCTATTTGAACAAGTTGTAATTCTAAATTTTTATTGATAATTCGTTTGAAAAATCTTGAAGTAATCTTGTTTAAATGTTTGGTTTGTTATCTGTCCTTCAAAAAAAAAATTGGGCGCTACAAAATTTATACATAGTTCCTATTTTTAAAAATGTGCATGTATGGTTCCATTACAAAAGCAGTTATGGAAATGAATTATAATTATTGAAAATTTGAGAATGAATCGTGGTTAGAAAACACATACTTATTAGTTTTGAACCGTTTTCTAACTTAATGTTAAATTTAATTTGTATTGATTACATTATTGTTCCTTGATGGTGTACAACCTGAGTGGCCCTAATGGTTAAGAACATGTGTTTCCTCCTAAGAGGTCACAAGTTCAAATCCAAGGGGAGTAGGGTATGTATACTTCCGTAAACTTTACTAGTCAAATCGCTAGACGAAGGGAGTCCCTTGTCCCACAAACAAAGGGGTCTCATACACCAGTTTGGTGTCTAGCGGTGACCTTAAAAATAAATTATTATTATTCCAAAGAATCCACTAAACCCAATCTTTAAACCCAACATATGTTTGTGAGTATAGAAGTGGGAACTTCAGAACGCCTTGAGTTGGGTGATGGTTGGTGCATTAAAACATCGAATGCTAATTTCACTTGAATACCATAATTCGTGATGATAACTTGCTCAAACATTTCCATAGAACCTTTAAATTAGATCGTTGCCTATTTAATTACGACCCTTGTCTCGAAATTGTTTTGAGAATTAAAATTTGTTGACCAATTCGTCAAATTTAGATTCGCGACTACATTCCTTCGACGTTCAATAGAATGATTGAAATTGGTGTAGATTGGATCTGATGCTTGGAATTTAACTTCTGTCACTTCTACTTTTTAATTAAAACCAATTTTCCATTTCCAAATAGGCGTTAGGGTCCGATCGAGTTGTTGAACACAATTATGGAATTGTTAAATTATGGATTGCGTTTCAAGTAATTACATGGGCAAGAAATCCGTAGTCAATTGAGTGACAATGCCCATGTATAAGACAGGTTTTCAATTTTGTTATGCGCTTCCATCCACTGTGGGTTCTTCCCTCCCTGGCGTGTGGGTTTTCTTTTGATGCCTTGTCTGTGGACGCTACCTTGTGACCATTGTTCCACTTTTGATTCACCCACGATTTCAAATTGGAGTAAGAGCACACCTGAGTTAGCCCTTCGTTCTTGATAAAAATTGATTTCAGAGCGCATTGCGGGATGGTGTTAGCCTTGTTCTTTGTTATCCTTTTAGTTTTCATTCAAGTTTTGATGTCGAGGGAAGGAAACTGTGCAAACCTGGGAAGGCCACTGTCATTGGTTGCGTAAAATACAGCATGAGGGGGCTTAATGATTAAGAACATGTGTTTCCTTTTAAGAGGTCACAAGTTCAAATCTAGAGGAGATAGGGTATGTATACCTTTATAAACTTTACTACTCAAATCGCTGAGCGAAAAAAGATCCCTTATCCCACAAACAAGAGGTCTCATACACCAATTTGGTGTAGCTAACCTTAAAAATAAATTATTATTATTATTATTATTTACACTATCCTTCTTGACTTCTGCACAAACCATTTCATTGTCACCTTATTTGTATCACCTTTCTTTTTCTCTCAAATTGAAACCAGTCCACCGTAAAATTTCACAGTCGATGGCAAGAATGACTCGAGACACTCCAGTTAGTTTAAGATTGTTGAGAGTGAATGAAGTTCATACATCCATTGGAAGTCCGCGCCCACCCAGACCATCTCTCGTGTAACCAGTGTAATCGATGTTGAGTTAGAACCTGAACATGGCAAGGACACAGTGGTTCTCCCACCACTAAATTATTAAGTTATCTATTGGTTCATTTGACGCTTGAAGTTGATCGATTGTTCTTAGACTTCTTTCCAAGGTTATGAATCCATTTTTAACTTTGAACGTTACCTTGCCTTCGAAACAAAAAATTGGTCTTTTATCTCATTTTACTCCAGAAGATATTGAACAATTATTGGAGTATTGGAATTTATATTTATCTCAAAATTAAAAAGGCTAGAGTTCCAATCATAAGGAGAATGTCATTGAATGATCATATGGAAAAAAAAAAGGGGTTTTAATTCAAAATTATATATGTGGGAGGATTCCGTTAAGAAAACTTATAAATGATAATTACATATTGCAAAATATGGGATTTTCAATCATTGATGGAATCGATTATGCATAGTATCTCATTATCTAATGTGAATGCTCCATTTATGGTATTGCTTTGAAGTCATGCATAAGGGTAGATCTGGACACAATAATTGTTGATGAGGTGTACACTTATTTTATTTTTCTTAGAGAGAAATGTCTTCACATTAACTTAGTAGAATTGAAGAGAACTTTTAAAAGGTATGACTAAGGTTATGAAGTTAGAATAAATCTTGCTTGAATTAAAATGAGGGCGAAAGATCCTGAATTACAAGGTCTCCATGTTAATGGATTTGGTCGCATACTAAGGTAACTTGTATTTTGTCTAGGTGTATGGGTTAAAGTTGAGAAACACAGATATTATTAATTAATCATATTTCAATACTAATTGTAATTTATTTATTAATTGCAAGACTGGTATAATGAACAATTTGCAAATTAATGTGTTTAAATACTTCTGTTTTAATGGTTGAAGTTACAAGATTGCATTTTTACTCATGTGGTTCTTATTTAACCTTATGAATTATCCTTGTACCCATTTGCAATTAATTGTTCCTTGAATGTTGATTAAGTAAGGTACATTATTCTTTGCACGTTCATAAAAAGGATACATCCTTATTATACTTGTTTATTGTGTTGTGTTACTAGATAAAAGTTCTAAAATAGCATAGAAATGATGCACTCATTAACCTATTGTCCTTGTTCTTTCTTGCGTAGATGCAATGTTATCTGTTTACATGTTCTTATTGACAAGATTAATCACATGTGATTCCAGGTCTTACTAATAGAATCTAGTCTCGATGTTTAGGATAGAAGTTCGTTAAGGCATTAGATACCCCCTTGTTCCTCAGCAGTCGCTAGTCCTCAGACCTTAAGTGGTCAAAATCAATTAGATGAATCTTGGACTTGAGCATTGCTTATGTGTCTTGGAGGTCCTAACCATGTAGGATAGGTTGAGCAGGTAGTTTCCTTATATTATCACTTGAGACATGTTTATTGAATATTAGTAATGTTTCTTGAGTTGATTGTGATCTGTTGATTATGTTTCGTTATTTATTATGATGATGTGTCGAATAGGATTTATTATTAATTATCTTAATGCGTTGACTATGTGTCGCTATTAGTTATGGAGATGTGTCAATTTTGTATAGTTATTTATTATGCCGGTGTGTCGATGGTGTTTATATTCATTATGTGGTGATGTTTTAGTTTCCTAATGCAAAAATAATTTTTTTTACCTCTTTTTGTAACCACTAATTTTTGTCGTAACGGTGGGGTCGTTACATATGGTATCATAGTAGGTTCAACCCTATGAGTTTGGATCGTTACGCCTTACCCCGTGTTAAACTTATGACTTAGAAATTTTCGCTATTTAAAATTTGATATTTTTCCATGAAGGTAATCATGGTTAGAGGACGTCGTGGAGGTAGATGATGTGGTGCAAGGGGGAAAGGTGTGACACCTCCAACAACACCCACGCCAGAGGGGTATAACCCACAAGGAGAATAACAAGTCATTGGGCAGGAGCAGGTTGTCATGGGAGATGTGGTTGGTTTGATGAGGTCTATTAGTTATGTAGATGTGTCGATTTTGTATAGTTATTTATTATGTCGATGTGTCAATGGTGTTTATATTCATTATGTGGTGACGTTTTAGTTTCCTAATGCAAAAATAATTTTTTTTACCTCTTTTTGTAACCACTAATTTTTGTCATAATGGTGGGGTCGTTACATATGGTATCATAGCGGGTTCAACCCTATGAGTTTGGACCGTTACGCCTTACCCCGTGTTAAACTTATGACTTAGAAATTTTCTCTAATTAAAATTTGATATTTTTCCATGAAGGTAATCATGGTTAGAGGACGTCGTGGAGGTAGATGATGTGGTGCAAGGGAGAAAGGTGTGACACCTCCAACAACACCCACGCCAGAGGGGTATAACCCACAAGGAGAATAACAAGTCATTGGGAAGGAGCAGGTTGTCATGGGAGATGTGGTTGGTTTGATGAGGTCTATTAGTTATGTAGATGTGTCGATTTTGTATAGTTATTTATTATGTCGATGTGTCGATGGTGTTTATATTCATTATGTGGTGACGTTTTAGTTTCCTAATGCAAAAATAATTTTTTTTACCTCTTTTTGTAACCACTAATTTTTGTCGTAACGGTGGGGTCGTTACATATGGTATCATAGCGGGTTCAACCCTATGAGTTTGGACCGTTATGCCTTACCCCGTGTTAAACTTATGACTTAGAAATTTTCTCTAATTAAAATTTGATATTTTTCCATGAAGGTAATCATGGTTAGAGGACGTCGTGGAGGTAGATGATGTGGTGCAAGGGAGAAAGGTGTGACACCTCCAACAACACCCATGCCAGAGGGGTATAACCCACAAGGAGAATAACAAGTCATTGGGCAGGAGTAGGTTGTCATGGGAGATGTGGTTGGTTTGATGTGGTCCTTTCAGAGCATGTGAGAGGCCTTGATTAACCGACTAGATACAGATGAGGTTGGAGCGTCTGTACCCAATGACAGTCCACAACATGCTCAATTTGATAGTGGTAGCATTCACAGAGAACTCGAGAAGGTGAAGTTTCCTTAGTTCATGGGTGCCACGGATGGCTCCAACGTTGAGGCATTGTTGGAGAACATGGATATGTTCTTTTCACTTCGTGAGTACACCTCCAATATGAAGGTCTACAAGGAAGTCTTTTAGCTGAAGGGGAACACTCTTCTATGGTGGAAGACGCTCCTACCCCAACTAAACATGGTCGTTGAAGACGTTTCATGGGAACTGTTCGAGGAGCGGTTCTGGGAAAGGTAGTTTTCATAGGAATTCATTGAGCGCCAACTCAATGAGTTCAATGCCTTACAATAGGGTGGTCGTATAGTGCCGAAGTATGAGGACAGATTTATGGAGCTACTTTAGTATGCTTCACATCTAAACACAGATAAGATAAAGGCCAACAAGTTTGTTTTCGGTTGTAACTTCAAAATTCGTGTGAAGGTGAGGATCCTAATGCACCAGACGTTGCATGATGTAGTCCATAAGGCCCTCATAGTTGAGGAAGAGATGAACAACGGGGGTTAGGGAAAGAATATTGTGATACTGACTCGGTAGGAAACATCAGGAATGCAACAGCATCATACACCAACAAGACGGACATCAAGGTGTCAAGATACATCTAGAGGACCCATGTTCATGACACCATGATGACTGACTCCTCAATAGAGGACTCCCTACAGAGGACCACTGCATCAAAAACAACATCTCCTGCAACAAGAACAGGTTAGGCATGTTCAACAAAACATACTAGGATCTCATGCTGGTAGGAAAACAACTTCTACTTCGGGGACCATGACTACTGGACTGAAGACCAGATGTTGTACATGTGGAGAGAGACATTATCGACACTACTTTATGGTTGAGAAGGCCAGAGCGAGTGGATCGACAATACACACTATAGTTGTAGATTTGGGCAAGGCCCACATGATTCATGCAGCAATGAATATCCGCTAGGCCGAGCACTAGTCCACTGTGCTTGAGATGTTAGGTACCATCGCCGACCAAACATTTAGTATTTTGAAATATCTAGGTGCTACAAAGATCTTTATTTCTAGTGCACCACCAAAGAAAATTAAGGTAAAGGTAGTCCAACAGGATGATTTTAGATACGTAGAAATGGCTTCGGGTGCCAAACAAAAGGTTGGAGGAAGGGTTATGGATTGTAGCATTGACTTGGGATATTTTGTAATGAAGGACAACCTATATGTCATTACCTTAAAATATTATGACATCGTGATCGATATGGACTTGTTTGAAGGATGATGGGGGACAAAGAAGAGAAATTGTAGGAATAAACTAGGGAGTTTCCTTGAGGTTAATTTCTTCCCTATAGCTACAAAAGAGAATGCACAAAGGATGTAAGTTATTTTCAATGTTAGCGCTAAACAGAAAGGGCAAGGCAGAGGGATTAGAAAAACTTCCAGTAGTATGATAGGTTGCATACATGTTTCCAGAAGAGTTACCAGGTTCACAAAAAACAGAGTTGTATTTTACCATAAACTTGAAACCTTGAGCTGAATCGATTACAAGAACACCTTATCAGATGTCAACACATGAGTTACATGAGTTGGAAATGCAATTGAAAGAGTTGTTGGAATTGGGACTTATACATGTTAAATTTTTAATTAAAAATGAAGTACCAAGGCAAGTGTTTCTCTTCCCTAGGCGCCTAAGGGGAGAAATTGTCGAATATGGGTCTTAGTCAAATTAATTTGTGAGATGCAAATTAAAAGATAACTTTATGATTAAAGTGAGGGTGAGTGAAGAGACACCAAATCTCAACCACCCATCTAATCTAATCTTAGTCGTTAGATTAGAAAACTCCTCACCTTCCCTCATGAGGTTGATTAAGGCAAGTGGGCGCACCCATTCTTGGGTAAGAGGAGAAGAAGCAAGAGACTCTTGGTGAGAGGCCAAGAGGCTCTAGGTGAGATGCCAAGAGAAAGAAGAAGCAGAAGAAATCTTGGTGAGAGGCCAAGAGGCTCTTGGTGAGATGCCAAGAGAAAGAGGAGCTGAAGCATTCTTGTTGAGAGAACAAGAGGAGCTGAAGCATTCTTGTTGAGAGAACAAGAGGAGCTCAAGAATTCTT
>ML800365.1:0-11619 GCA_009831015.1 Picea engelmannii | reverse complement strand
ATACAGCATGTAATGTGCACAGAAATTGAGGAGGACAGCAGCTGCAATTTCTGAGAGTATTGGCATGCATTCCAAGGCTGCCATACAACATTTGTTGGCATAGAAATTGAGGTAACTGCTGTAATATATTTCTGAGTGTATTTTCGTACAGTACGTACAGTCGTAGCAGAGTTTTGGCACAAATTTTGAGACAGTCTGTACAACATTAATTGTTGGGGCAGCCGTACAGTTGTACGAATTTCTGGTTCAGAAATTGAGGAGCAAAGCTACAGGAATGTCGAGATAAGTTTGTGTAAATATCTGAAGATGAATATGCTGTAAAAGAATTTATCATAAGCTCATAAATAATACAAATCCCTCTCTAACTGGTTTTCCCCTTGTGGGTTTTTCCAGGGTCGAAGTTAGACCGAATATATTTGTGTCTATATTTTCTGAGTTTTGCATATTGCTGATATTTTATTTCTGCATTGAAAACGATGTTCAAAATCCTCATGTTTCAGTTCTGAAATTTATTTCTGTTAAGTTTTTTTTTATATGCTGAAACACCAGGCTGTAGCTTATGCTGAAACACCAGGCTGTAGCATATGCTGAAACACTGTTGTGAGTATATGTTGAAACACCAGGCTAAGTATATGCGGAAACACCAGGCTGAGTATATGCTGAAACACCAGGTTGTAGCTTATGCTGAAACACCAGGTTGTAGCTTATGTTGAAACACCAGGCTGTAGTATATGCTGAAACACAGTGCTGAGTCATATGCTGAAACACCAGGCTGTAACATATGCTGAAACAGTGTTGAAACTGAGTTTGGCATTTAAATTTGACTGAAAAGACAGCGAGACTGAAACTGGGTTGGGATTTTGAAAAATTAACAATACATCCAATTGTGTCACCTTGGGGTGTGATTGTTATTTTCATAAGGACGAAGGATGGATCGTGGAGACTTTGTACTGACTACCGTCAACTTAACAAAGTGACGATCAATAACCAATATCCATTTCAAATAATAGACGATTTGTTTGATCAAATGAAGGGAGAGACATTATTTTCAAAGATTGAATTGAGATCAGGATATCACCAATTACAAATTAAAGGGGAATGTATTCCTAATACCGCATTCAAGATGAGGTTCAGACATTATGAGTTTACCATTTTACTGTTTGGACTGACAAATGCACTGGGGGTATTCATGATTTTGATGAATGGGGTGTTCCACGAATACTTGGACATGTTTGTTCAAGTATTCATTGATGACATAGTGATATATTCTCAAACAATAGAAGAACATGATGAACACTTAATATTGGTACTACAGTGCTTATGAGAAAATAAATTATATGTGGAACTGTCGAAATGTTCTTTTTTCCAATCAAAGGTTCATTACTTAGGGCATGTTATATCTAGTGAAGGCATCGTTGTGGATCTAGGGAAAGTAGAAGCTATTATGCAATTGCCTGCAATGACAAACATACAATAAGTATGAATCTTTATGGGTTTAGTGGGATATTACCGATGATTCATTGAAGGTTTTTCGAAGATAAAAAAATGTGATCAAAGAATGGAAGAAAAAAAAAAAAGTTTTTATGGACTGAGAAATGTGCAGAAGCATTTCAAAGGCTCAAGGAATTCTTGACGAAAACTTCAATACTAAAATTCCCCAACATGGAAAAGGACTTCTTGGTATGCACAAATGCATCCAAGGAAGGCTTAGGTGGAGTCTTAATGTAATACGGTCGAATGATTGCTTACATCTCTAGGAAATTAAGAGAGCGTGAGGAGAACTATGCAACACATGGTGTGGATTTGTTGGCCATAGTATATGAATTGAGAGTTTGGAGACACTATCTAATCAGACAAAAATTCAAACTAAAGATAGATCACTATGGACTACAATATATATTTACGTAGAGTGACTTGAATGCCCAACAAAGGCGTTGGTCAGAACTACTTAGAGAATATGACTTCGAGATTACTTACATAAAAGGTACGGTGAACAGAGTGGTAGATACCTTGAGTCGGAGACCACGCATATTCTTGGTAATACCTATTAAGATGAATCTTTGAGAAAATATTCTAACTATACATACCTATGATGATTGGTACAAGGAAGTTAAGGAAAATATTCGACAAGATACCATGATGGTACCAAAGTAATACGGTCGAGTGATCGCTTACATCTCTAGGAAATTAAGAGAGCGTGAATAGAACTATGCAACACATGGTATGGATTTTTTGGCCATAGTAAATGAATTGAGAGTTTGGAGACACTATCTAATCGGACAAAAATTCAAACTAAAGACAGATCACTGTGGACTACAATATATATTTACGTAGAGTGACTTGAACGCCCGACAAAGGCGTTGGTCAGAACTACTTAGTGAATATGACTTTGAGATTACTTACATAAAAGGTACGGTGAATATAGTGACAGACGCCTTGATTCGGAGACCACGCATATTCTCGGTAATACCTATTAAGATGAATCTTTGAGAAAATATTCTAACTATACATACCTACGATGATTGGTACAAGGAATTTAAGGAAAATATTGGACAAGATACCATGATGGTACCAAAGTTTGAAGGATATACATTGGACAAGGATGGATTGATAAGGTATAATAATAGGATTTACGCACTACCTAATGACAAATTAAGAAGTTTGATCTTAAGAGAATCCCATAGATGAGTGTACATGCCTGATCTGGGAGTTGTGAAGATGAGGGTAGATGCTAAGCCTCTATTCTTCTTGAAAGGAATGAAAGAATACATAGTTAGTTACATAGCAAGGTTTCTACAAGGTCAACAAGTGAAAGATGAACATAGAGATTCGACAGGGTTACTACAACCACACTTTATTCTGGAATGAAAATGGAAGGTCATTTCGATGGGATTTATTTTTTGGTTGCCAGTGACATCAAGGAGACACGACCCGATTTTCATGGTAGTTGACACTCTGATGAAGAGTGCACACCTTATACCTCTGTTATAACCCTATGTTTAATAGGATCACCTGGTGATTATTATCTCTTCTTCAAAGTCACATTATGTTGTAAATAATATTTTTATTCAACAAATGATTTACAAAACAAAAAGAAATTGAAAAAAAAAATAGAATAAAAATAGAAAGAACAAAAAAGAGGGTATAAAAAGAAAAGATGAAACCCCATGAAATAAAATTAGCTTGATCCATATTGTCTAACCATGGTCAATTTCTTTAAATTTATGTAGATAGGTTAGGGAATAAATTGGGCTAAACATTTTAATCTTAGCCTAATTAGATAAGATGTTGATTAAACCTGGCTAAACAGTCTAAACTTAGCCAAGTGTCTTAGGTTAGAGTAATTATTTAGCTCAACAGTCTAATCTGGGTTAATTTTGCTAGGTGATTAGAGTAGGATATAGGTCAGTATGTTTTCATTGCAATAAAATTGATGTAAAGTTGGTTAAATTCTTTGATTTGATTTAAAATGATGTATTTTGACCCCCTGGTAACAAAAATGAAGGAAGGGGAGCAACTAAAAAACCCATAAAAAAGATGTATCCTATGTTTTTTGGGATGATATGACAACTTTGGCACTTAGTGCTAAAAGGCACGCTAATCTCAGTGGTCCATCAAGGCGTGCTCAGATCTATGATTGGCAGCACATATCGGACCCTCCCAACCATCCTTCCTTTAACGGTGGGGTCGGGGGATCGAGCAGGTGGTATTTCTCGACTGGACCCCTCGTAACATGGCACGTTCATTTTAACTCGGACCCCCATCACTCTATACAACTTACCACCTATCCCCCCCTCCGAGCAAAACACCAAACCACCTGCTCATACCACCTCTGCACTCCGACGTCACACTCCACTACCTCCATCCATACATCATGATCCACTACTCTGCCGACACATCACCCTCCACTCACCTGTCGCCCGTCAAATCCCATCCACCTGTTATCCACCCATTCCCCTCCACGTTACCACCATATATTCGTTGGCCATTCAATACCCCCCACCTCACTTCGGATATGACCGATTGGCCAATCAATCAATTCGTCATGATTGTTAACCATTTGACCCATCATCCGCTCCCTAACTGACACCCGTTCATCCACTTAATCCCATTTTTTCACCATTGTAGCATTGTTCGCGATCCAGACACAACCAAAGCCACCTTTCTCCTTTCTCATCAGTCAATGACCGCCATTAATGCCTGATAAACACAATTAACATCCTTTTTCATATTTCCAGGTATCGGTCGGATCGATGGCTCCCAAATCCAAATATTCATAGATCGAAGAGAATCCTTTCCTCCCTCCTCCTGTCTACCTAGATATAATACCATTGGCCAATAAGGACTACTTAATTAGAGAGTCAAAGTGTGATTTCAACTTCTTCGAAATGCACTTCTAGCTCAGAGACATTTTTCTTGACCAGAGCGATGAGATTGGACTCTGTGAATACAATCCCCCACTGTACCTCTTCCCTCAGACATACCATTTCCCCGAGTTCGCTCTAAACTACCAGACACACTATCTCCCTAGCCAAAGAGACATTTTTTCGTCATCTGGTGAAACTCTCTTCACCATTACCCCTGAAACACTAAACCAAATAATGCAGATACCCAAAGATGACTCCCTTTCCCCTTTTTCCATCAAGATTATGACTGTGATGTACCAGAATCTATCATTCTGAGAGAGAGATGAAATCTTTGAGATATTCCTCCCTGAAAATGCTCAATTACTCAAGATGAATCCCCCGTACCATTCCTCCATATTCTCAGTGAAAGGTAACCAGATCATTTCTTCCTTGTGTTGTCTACTAGGATACAATTCAAACGAGTGGGTAGACAAACCCATCCTATGTTTTCTATCCATTTTTTCCACCAAGGAGAAGGCTACTACACAGTTCAACTACATTAAGTTTCTGGCCGACAACATCCATGAACAACTCTTCAATTTTTCTACAGAGGGTATGTTAAGGTATTCTTCGATATTGGCATACATGTTCATATTTTTCAAAGAAGAGAAGTTATCCTTCTCCCTGCCGAAGCTAGACCAAGATGGTAATCCACAACATGTCACATCCTGGACATCATTAGTGAGAAAGAACTCATCTGAGTTCAATTTTCGGAAGTTCATTTACCAGTTTTACCACCCAGTGGTAAGCATGCTCAGTGGAAGAACAGAACCCGGGATAAATGAATAAATTCAAAGGATTATACACTTGACAGAGCTATCTAAAACAAATGACTAGAACCTGTAACAGGATCATACAGAGATCAGGTTTCATGGATGTGGGTTGACCCCTTACAAGTTTCCCAAGTATTTACTTGTCAGGATATTTAGCCTAGAATACATCCAACAGATGATAAAATCTGATGATATTCACTTTGTGGCTTTCAAAAAGAATCAACAGTTGAGGATCAAGGGACAGATAGGTTCTTTTATTTGCAACAACCGAGCTACAGGGGAATAGGCCAATAATATGTTAAAGGAAATGAATTTCAGTCTCTGTTTTCCTTGGCACTATGATCCATGTGGAAATATTGCAGAAACTAGATTAAAGAACAATATTTCCCCCTATGCTCATGTGCCTAAATCAGAGATTGAGAGATACATGAACCAGATAGAATGGGAAGAAAACACCCTGCTAGACACAAAAAACCAACCTTCTCCTGCAAGTACTCCATAGGTACCAGTAGAGAAGAGGCCCAGGAAATAAGTATCTCCCTTAATGACATAAGTCTCAACATAAGACTTTAAAGTTTACAGGAAAAGACCCCAGACCATTCATACACCTGAGAGGTCTAGAGGAGAAGAAACTCAATCCACCATAGTAATGGAGGGATAAAAATCACCATTTTTCTTAGGAAGCCAACAAATGATGTCCAATTCTTCATCCATGAAACAAACAGACATCACATTGTCAACCAAATCCTCACAGGAGCCTTGAGGACCCAACATATTTGAGAAGTATAACTTCATAAAAAAGAAGAATGAGATGCTGACCAACAACACCTATGCACAATTCTTGAAGCATACATCAACAACACAACATAGGTTACTCTCTGATTTTGACACAGAGAAAGGGAGGATGCACATGGAATTCTTGCAGGCACAGGTGCCTCACCCCAAAGCAATTTTTCATTATAAAAGGTCAACATTTGAGTTTGATGTCAAGGAGGTGCATCCAGTCGATCAAATGGATATGCATAGGAAGAATGGACAAATGATTTTCTCCACCCTGACCAATACCTCCATGACTGTTGCAAAATTGCAGGTTTCCTTAAACAATGTTCAGTCTCAGCTCAAGATAGAAAATATATTCTCCCTAGCTAAGGATCACAAGATCAAGTCCCTAGAAGAAATCGTATTGAAAATTGGATATGATCCATCCAATGTCAAAGCAGCAGAAAAACTCATCAAGAAGAAGAATGATGATACAAAATCCTTAAGGAAACAATTGAAGATCCCTACCACAGAAGATCCACAGACAAAATAAATGGCAGAGACTAAAGGCCACAAGGAGGAAATGTTAAAATTAATCATGGAGAAAAATGTGCAGATCAAGGATATGGAGGTTGAGCTGGATAAATTAGTGAAGGAGAAAGAAAAAATTACACCAATGACAATCATCCCACTGGATGTAGTCCTTCTCACAGGAATCAGTACAACAACAACAAAGACCACAGTGGAAATTCCAACAACAACCTCAATAACAACCACATATGCCTCTAAGAAACTGGCAAAGTCAATGGAAGACATGACTCTGCAATGATAGGAAATAAAAATACTACAAGAATAAATTGATAACCTCTTGAAGTTGAAATCCACTTTCTAGTCTATTTACAACACTGAAATGGACAAGTCATGGAGGCTTAAGAAAGAACTGCAGAAGCTACAGAAGGAGACGATCATGGAAAAGACATTGTCAAAAGACAAGGAAAATATTTGGATGGGCATCTACAATTCCATGACAGATATTTGGCCACTCATACAAATTATGTTCGAGCATCATGAACTGGTGCAGAGAAGCAGACAAGCCATTGACAAGATAAAAGGAGAATTGGCTGAAAGGCCTACAGAGGCCAATGAGATCACCAGGTTCTTCAATTCTAAAACAAGAGAAGAACTGGAGGCTTTGGAAATTGAGGATAGGACATAAACTATCCTTGAGGTCAAGAAAGTTTTGAAAAAGAGGGTATTGATGATGCAACTTGAGGAGAGAGTCGAAAGGATGTATATTTGAGTGCAGAGGTTTTTCAGCAAGGTTAACTCTCTGCACAAGAAAGGTCTTCCAGGTTTATTAGTTATCGATGATAAGCTAATTACTCTCTCAGACTACAAACAAAAGATCCTCACAGTGGCAAAAGATGGTTCTAAGTTTGTAGGCATATAGGGCATCATCAATGGAAAAACATTCTTGGAAACTCTACAGTTGGACCTGAGCATCCAACATGAGATAAAGTACATCTTCATTAGCAAGCCCACTTTTTCCAAGTACACAGAGATGGATGAACTATATCGAAGGTTACTCAAAGTTACAATCCCTAGTCAAAAGAGATGGTAAGACCTATGTGATTTGATCGAGTAGAGATGATATGTACATCTGAGTCAGCATGAAGAACAGTCATAGTCAAGTCAAAGATGAATCACCAACCACCTTCCTTAGAGTCAACACCAAGGATTCGAGAGGATCATTTAGCATTCCTATTTTTTTGTAATATGTAATATAGTTAGTTAGATTTTCTCTCCACCATATCTTGATCATTAATGACAGGATCATATGTCATTTTTCTATAAATACTTTAGACTTCGAAGTATTGAGGGTTGATTTTTGTGCCCAAGAGAGATAGCTCTGTAATATTTTTAAACAGATCTACCAGTAATAAAAAGGCAATTTCACAGGATTCCTGGGTGTTGATGTTGGTGATGTGTTTTCTTCTCTGTTAATGTTTATCCTATTCTGTTATCATTTTTTTTTCTAATATAATCGTTTAAAAGGAGTTTAAGTATAGAATTTATCTCGAATACTCTGTTTCTGGCTTTTAACGATCTGAATGTTATTCTTCTGATACTGTAATTAACAAATTCTTAAATGCTTCTTTATTTCGATTGACTGTCTCACTTTTTTTGTCTTTCCATCACTTAAATTCTAAAAGATCCAACATTTTCATTATATTTCCATGTGGAGAAACCTAATAAAATTTGTATATGATCTCAATCCCTAACACTGACCCCATATCCTAATGGATGTTTAAATAAATATTTCATCCCTCTTTATAAACAAAACAAACAAACCCAAATTCATTTAACTATCCTAATATCTTAAAACCCAAATAGATCTAAATCATATAGAGATATCCCTCTCTGAGACTGGCAGGGACAACTCCCAGTTTTGAAGCGGTTTTGGTAAGTTACCTCTGTTAAATTTCTTCTTCCCCCTGAAAATCTCTCGTAATTTACAAAGTGATAAAAACCTGTACATATGATGTATTAGGCACTACACATAGATAGATATTTTGTCGGCGATATTGTGAGATTACATGGTGTACCAAAAATGATCATATCTGACAGAGGATTGGTGTTTACGAGATGATTTATGAACAATTTCCAAAAGGATTTGGGAACACAACTAAAATTTGTACAACATAACAGCCTGAGATAGACGGGAAGACAAAAAGAATGAACCAAATTTTGGAAGATATGTTACGTATATATGTAATGGACCAACAAAAACATTGGGAAGAGTTCTTGCCACTTGTAGAATTTACATACAACAACAACTATCAAGGTACCATTAAGATGGTACCATTTGAGTTTATTTATGGGTGACCATGTTGGAATTTGTTGAGCTAGGATCAACTTGAGGATAGGGTCCTGGTGGGACCAAAAGTGATCCAATAAATGGAAGAATAGATTCAATCGATAAGAGAAAGGATTAAAAAATCCCAAGGTAGACATAAGAGTTATGTTGATGTGCATCACATTGATCGTAGTTATGTAGTTGGTGACTGATTTTTATTGCGTGTGAAACAACACAAAATTTTGATCAAGTTTGGAAAGGGTGATAAACTCTCTCCCGAGTTTTTGGGACCTTTTGAAGTTGTGGAAAAGAAAGGACCTGTGGCCTATCGACTAGCATTTCTTGATTCTTTGAGGCGTATGCACGATGTATTTCATGTATCTATTTTGAGACATTGTGTTAGTGATCCTACACATGTGATTGATATGAGTTCTTTGTACGTGTTATATGTGTGTTCTCTCAGGATAGAGACAATATGCCTTCTGGACCATCGCATTTGATAGCTACGACGTCGAATAGTCGATTAGTTCAAGGTTCAGTGGGACAATTATAGTCGACACTCGGCTACATGGGAGGATGCATATGATATGTGTCAGCATTTTCCTTACTTATTTGATAGATTAGACATATAGATCTTGTCATATGCGTTTATTACTACATTTTAGATAATGTACAACCTCATGACAAAGTTTAAAATAAGAGGGGGTGTATGTAACATCCTGCTCTTGCTGGCACATGTTATCGACATATTCCTTGAGGACACTTGCCTGCAAGTGATCCGATTATAGTACATTATTATTTGTTTCAATTATGGATTCCATATGATGATATTGATAGGTTGTGATTTATTGTTATTTGATATATATGTATTGACATATTCTATTGATGAGTTTTCCCTAACTATGTAGGACACTTGAAATATTGTGAATGTCGATGGCACCAATGGACCTCCTTGGACTCTGGATTGAGTCAGGGAGTGGATTTTGTTTTGTTTGAGTATTTGATTTTATGCATATATGTGAGATGATTGATTTAGTATGATTATAAATATGTGTGAGTGATAGTGATTTTCAATGAATGCAGGCTAACGAATGCTTTCTAATCTGACTCACATAAGGAGTAAAGGGGCCATGCACATAAACCAGATATTGAGGGAGAGGTGTGGCATCGTCCATGTCACATCCTACTAGCACTCCCGTCATGGATCAAATTGTAGGTTAATGATTAACTAGTTTGAGAGGTCCACGATGTTATGAGGAAAGATTGAGACAATCGCTCACGAAGATTCTAAGCGGTGAACAATTAGGGAGAGTCCTTATTCATTATAATCCCTTAGTCTGTCAAAATGTCACCCTAATGGAGTGTTGACTCCAAGGGTTGGAAAACTACCAAAACCAGTCAAAAGGCGAGTGTCACCCTTGGAGCATGGAGTTGCGTCTTGGAGGGCACATCACATAAGTAACACTCGAGTCAATGAATCTAGGTGTCCTAGAAAACCTTGAGCGAATAATTAAACCTTGTAAAATCTTCAAGAATGGTTGAATTTAATTAATTAATTAATTATTGAATTTATTAATTAAAAATCCCAATAAAGGGATAAACCTTTTTAAAAAAGGGGGGGGAGAAATTAAACCTAAGTCTAAGTTTTTGTAGGAAGACTAAAAATAAATTATAAATTAAATTAAAAAGGAATGATAAATTAAATAAATTAATTAAATTAATTTATTAAATTAATTAAATTAATTTATTAAATTAATTAATAAATTATAAATTAATCAAGTTCAAAATTAAGAAAATGTGAATTATATCTAAATATTTGATAAGGAACATGTCTGCAAGAAAATATTAGAAGGGATCTTTAAAATAAGAAATAAATAAATATGAGAAAATATTAAAAGGGATCTTTAAAATAAGAAATAAATAAATATGAGAGAATAGGGTACGCATAGAAAGGAATCTAGAGTCTAGATACCACTAGTCTAACTAGAAGAAGACTCATATTTTAACTCTAGCTTGGATTTAGTAAAGGGTCAGTAATTAAATGGGAATATGGGGAATAAAGAGATAATTAGGAGCGATTTTAGGAGCACATTTGGGAAATTTGAGAGAAATGGAATTTTAACTAAATTCAAATATGCAATTAATGTGCAACATGGTGAGAGGGTGACAAGTGTGAGGAGGAATAATTCTAAATTATTGAATTAAAAAGAAAATTGAGCAAGTGGGGATGTGTCAGTAAGGAAATTTCTCTAAAGAAGATGGGGAAAGGAGGGGGAGACTGATTATTGGTAATGTTATTGTGCCAAAATCATTTGACTTGTTTTACTTGTGAGAGTTGGGATGCAAAGCTTGAGATTGAGGGGTGGCTCTACCTTGTGAAGCAAGCTCAGAGGTAGCGTAATTCTAATTTTGTGTGTGTGATCTCTTTGAGGATAGAGGGCTAAGGGGAAGAAGAGTACCCAAGTCTCAACGATTAGTGAGCTGAAGAAGGAAGGAGCTCCTCTTGTTGAAGCACATCTTGAGATTCTATCTTCGTCGGATTACGATATTCTTATTTGTGAATTGAATTAGTGGCAAGATTTAATTGCATATTGAATGTTTGAGAATCTATTTGAACAATTTGTAATTCTAAATTTTAATTGATAATTTGCAAGATACCATATATATAAAATATGCAGAAAAGAAACGAAATGCTAGAAATAACAGAGTAACAGTAAAATATCCAGCATAATCTTCACAATACACAGAAATGATATACGAAATAGCACAGAAATAACACTTGAACAGAAATAGCACTTGATTCAGATAGCAATGTTCACAGGCC
>ML800364.1:267770-282989 GCA_009831015.1 Picea engelmannii | reverse complement strand
GGCTCCAAAAATGCCCAATAACTCCCAAAAATGGGTTAATTACATTAAAAATGGCTAAATTAATAACTAAATAACCAAATTTTAGTTATAATACCCACTTTATAACTATATTATATGGTTAATTCGGGCCTAAGCCCCCTTTTTCGAGTGCGCACCCCCTTTTAAGGTCATATGCATTTACACGACCACACGCTAGGGCTTAGCCCCCAACCCCCTCCTTTATGCGCCATTATACTATGCAATATGTTTTATATTGTGGGTTTTAATAACATAAAATAATTTGGGCACATTGGTTATAGGACTATTGTGAAGGCGCTTAGGCTTAGTGGTTGGTCATGGGTTCAAAACCCATGGACCCCAAAACTTTTGAAACCTGCCACTCTGACCGATGACTGGGTGCCATGTGGCACTTTCCCATTCGACGGACAAATGCCACTTGTCAACCATTGACTGGTCCAGTTGCCTGCCACATGTCTGCCCTGTCAGAAAACCTACCCAATCACCATCAGCCAGAGAGTGCCACATCATCTACTGCACAGTCAGCATGCTGATGTCATCAGCATTGACTTTTTGACCAGTTGACCTTTGACTTTTTACCTCTTTGGGCTTTCGATCAAAACGCGATAACTTTCGCATACGGAGTCCGTTTGAAAAAGTAAATATACCGCCAGAATCGGGAAGACGAGACGAACACAATGGCATTGGTTTCGTCAGATTCTAAGAACTTTCATTTTTGAGCATTTTTCAAGCCCTGTCAGGCTTCTGAATCCGATTTCGGATCAATTATCTCCTCAAATAAATTAGTCAATTTCATTTGGTTAGGTGTTAGGTTGTTATTAGAAACAACATTTATAAATTTTTAAGGCTCATTTTAAAGAGGTTTAAACTTGTAATAAACTTTGGGAAACATTTGATTTAGTTTTTATTTCAAAAAACTCAAAATACAGGTTTCGGTGGCTAAGTGTCTTTTCAAAAGGGTTTCTAAGCCACCGAAAGCCCTAACTTTCAACGGCTTAAACATGAAACTCGGGGCTCTCCTAGCCACATAAATTGTAGGGAGATTTGAAATAGTCAACTTGTCTTAGTGAAATGTTATGATTGTATTTAGCCGTCGAAAAGATAGGGGAGTTGTCGCGTATGGTGTTTTATGAGTTATTCAATTATGATTTGATCTACCTAAACCTAAACCCTACGGATCTTACACCTATCCTAGGAATTAGGATCCGACCTCAGCGTATCCTGACTGGATCATTTCAACTTCTGTTTCATAAAATCACGTGGTCTTTGTACTTCCTATCCTTCAAGGTTTATCGAATGATCATTATAATTTCAAATCTTAACTACCCTCTCACATCCATCAAAATCGGGGCTCGCCTTAATCGCTTTTCCCCATTTCTTGCCTCTGTCATAACTGAGCACAAACCTCCTTAATTCTATGCTGAGTGGTCTCCCTCCAAGCCCAAATTTCCAATCGCAGGTACAGAAGCATTCCAACAAATGAAGAGAGCAACACCAACGTGGAGGAAGGAGCTTGATGATATCGGTTACCTAGAATCACACCCAGAGGCGTGTCAGCTCTTCAAGGATGTAGGCTGTTATGAATTTTGTAAAAAAGTGCAGATCTCTCATTAGTAGGTGGCAGAAGCTTTTGCTCTCACATTTGATGGCAGAAAGGAAATCATTGGCAAATATGACTTCCTGGTGGATGAAACTCTCATAGCAGAGGTGACAGAGCCGCCAAGGACTGGAGAAAACTGGTTCAAGATCACTGTTACAAAGGAGGTTGAATTTAGGTCTTATTTGAAACCAGAGCACAAGTGTTTGATATGGAAGAAATACATTCCTATGTCTTTTCTAGAGGAGAAATGACAACACCTACTGAAGTCAATTCTTGTTTACATAACTTGTGAGGGTATATATAATAGGGTAATGATTTATCATTTCAAATTGATGAATCACTTTAATAGTAGTAGCCCCTTGAACTCGCCTTATTACCTCCACAGAAGCTTAACTAAGATGGCTCATCAGGTCAAGGCTAAACCAAGCAAGGTTGCAGGCAGATTATCCCATCATGGTTTGATTAAGCTCTTGATTTATGAGCTATTGCAGAGAAGGAACAAGGATTGGGGCCACTTCTTATTTTGGAATGAGTTTCAAACTGATTTACAGCCAGAGGAAAAAAGGGGTCTTCTTCAAGGAAGTATTCCACTCCCAGAAGTGGAAAGAGAAAGAGCAGAGCCATCTCTCCAGTTGCAATTGATCAATCCTCTCCATCTTCTAAGTCTAAAAAAAGCTAAGAAGAAACTGGATTTTAGCAAGGATGCAAAGAAGGCAGAAGAACCTCCAGTGGACAAGAATATCCTCATTCTCCCCTATACAGACTCTGAGGATGAAGAAGACCAGGTTGTAGCAGAGCAAGAAGTATCCCTAGCAGAAGATATAGTTACAACAGGGTATGAAGATCTTCCCTCACCTACACCAAAGGAGGATCAAGGCCAACAAATTGCAGAGGCACAACAGGAAGTATTAGAGAAGGTGATAAAGACCCAATATGAGACTTTATCAAAGAATTTCACAGCAACCAGTGCAACCTTGGAAAGATTGTCACTTGAAAATGTTAAAGAAAAGAAAAAGAAGAAGAAAATCGTAAAGGACTATAACAGTCTATGGAGAGTAGATATGCATTTGAAGAAAAAGGTCAGGTCATTGAGGTTGCAAGCCATGTCTTCAAGACCTTGGCCTCAAGCACCTGTTCATCTTGAAACCCTAGAAAATGCAACCATCCATTTGAATGATCCAGAGACAACTAACAATCCTACATCCATTCTAGAACCTGCTCAAGATGCAGAGGCTTCAAAAGATCATCCCTAAGGTGTTGAAAAGCTAAGACAAAAGGTATTTCACAATTTTGTTGATTTTCACTAAGACATAACTTTCGGTGGCTTAGGTGAACATTTCAATTGTTCATTATCCACCGAAAGCTCCGCTTTCGGTGGCTAGCAAGCTCGGATGTTGCCTCTCTTAGCCACCGAAAGCACATATAGGGCAGAGAGGCACTATTTTTGCACATATCCAAGTTTTTCTCGCCCATACACCTCGAGGATGGTTTGTAATGATGGATAATAAATAAGGGCATCAATTTTGGGATTATGTTCCAGTTTTCAAGGTGCCTAGCAAGGTGGAAAGGTTAAATTGGTTACCTATTTTTGGGCAAAAAAACTGTTTTTGTGCCAAAAGTGGCAATTTCGACTTATCCCACATCTCATGAAGATCCATCAGCCTCTGAAGGCTTACTACACTTGTCGAATACTTGGAAGGATATGAATACCATCAAAGATAAGGAGTTGACCTATTTTATAGGATCCTTTCCTATTTTCTTATGTCAGTTGTTGGTTTTCCATTTTAAGTAAATTTGATTCCGTATTGTAGGATCTGGATATTTGATGTAAGGGCTATAAAGCCACAAAATTTTGTGGAACCAAGGGTTGGACTTGGGATGATAAAAATGTAAAAATGCTCATAGGCTGTAAATGAATTTATGAAGGAATACAAAGGCACTATATTTCCAGATTCATGTGTTGTGTTTAAGTGGTGAAGTTTTTCTCTGATGTAACTCATTATTTTCTTATTCCACATGCTTTCTTTCTATATTTTCTATGAGAAGATAATGTGCAGGATTTGTTATTGACACCCTGTGCTGGCTCGAAACAATATCTATGTTTCTTCCAAGTTTGAAATGCATAATTCAAATATACTCTGCTCTACATTTGAAATAATTTTCATTTTATTCTTCTTTCCCATTTTATAAGCTTAAAGGATCCACTAGCATGATTATCCTGCATGGTTATATTTTGTCTTGGTTATTCATTCATTATCGTTTTTACCTTTGACTCCATTTTGACCATGGTCCTTTTCCATGTCTCAACCAAACCAATTTAAAATCCATAAACAAACCCAGGTTCTGCATAACTAGCCTAATATCTTCTTTCCAAACAAATCTATATCAAACAGAGAGATCCCTCTCTGAGTCTTGGAGGGCTAGATCCAAGACTCGAAGTGGTTTTGATGTTGCCTCTGTGACTGCCTTCACAGCCTTGGGCAAATAACAGAGTGCTAACACACATAATAGATGGAGAGTTCATCAAATGGATGTGAATACTATTTTCTTGAATGGAGACTTTAAAGAGAATGTTTTCATGTCTCAACGATAAGGTTTTATTGTGAAGGGACAAGAACACAAAGTATGGAAACTCATCAAATCCTTAAATGGCCTAAAACAAGCACCGCGAGCCTGGTAGGAAAAGCTAACTGTGCATATTCTAAAATTGAATTTCAAGCACTTTAATCTTGATGATGCAACTCCATTTGTCAAGAAAGTTGGAAAAACCGTTGTATATCTTGTAGTGTATGTAGATGATCTATTGATAATAGGGAACAATGAAAGCTATATTGCATCCATAAATAAAGAATTGAAGAAAGGCTTTGAGATGACAGATTTGGGATATCTTCACCACTACTTGGGTATTGAAGCAACTCAAAATAAAAAGTACATATTCATCTCCCAAAAGAATTACATTGGAGAATTGTTGAACAAGTTTGGCATGGTTGAGTGTAACCTTCTATGTACTCCAATGCAACAAAATTTGAAGCTCACATCAAAATAAGGGAATGAATTTGAGGATGCAACCAAGTCTAGATAGCTTGCAAGAATTCTTATCTACCTTACCACCACTCGACCATATATTTCATTCGTTGTTGCAATTATTTCTAGGTTCATGAAAAAAACTTGTGAAGGACATTGGTCTGCTGCAAAAAAGAGTTCTAAAATACTTGAATGGAACTTAAGACTTTGGACTCAAGTATTCTAAGGTGAATGACTTCAACCTGATTGGGTATTCTGATTCTGATTTTGATGGGCATAAAGAAAATGGAGTGTCAACTTCAGGCTATCTCATGAGTCTTGTTTCAATAACTATCTCCTGAAGATCACATAAACAATCAGTTCCAACAGAGGCAAAATTTGTGGAAGCTGTAGAAGCAACAAAGGAGATTACGTGGCTCGAGAAAATACTTGAAGATTTGCAGGAGAAATAGGTGAATTTTACTCCTCTTATGGTTGACAATAATTTTGCAAACAAGTTGGCCAAAAACCCCAAATTCCATGATCGAACAAAGCACATCAACACAAAGTACCATTTGATTCAATATCATGGAGAGGCAAAGACTGTTCACTTGGGACATTGTTCCACAAATGAGATAATTGTGAACATCTTCACCAAAGCGCTTGGAAGAGAAAAAAAATATTCTGAATTTTTCTGGTGTCTTTTGTGCAAAAATGATGCTTCGACTCTTCTCAATCCATAAGGATTAGGTATCTAACATTTCCCCTTAATATTCCTGGTGTCTTTTGTGCATGGTTATTCTTCTTGTGATCTTGGTTTACTGCAACTAGTGTATTGTACTGCTGCATTGTTATGGCTATAGCTTATGCTAAAACATAAATAAACTATATGTGCATGAGCTAATCATAAAAAATTCAACATGGTATCATAGCAGTTCCTAAAGATGATCATTTGCACAGTCAATGACGGCAGGCCGTGGCATTTTAAGGGATGCTAGACTCTTGCTGTTAGTGTAAGGAAAGGGTCGGACCTCCTACGGTTTTAGGAGATATCTACAAGTTATGGAGAGAGGCTATTAAGCCTCATTTTTTCTGCAGTTTTCTCTTATGTTTGGGCAGGTCTTCTTGAGGGCAGAGGAGTAGACTGTCTTAAGATTGTTTTGAGGCAACCATTGACCCTTGAAGCAACTCAATTTTGGAGAGAAAAGGAGCCACAGAGGTAGGATAGGCCATAGGCCTATACTTGGCAGTTATAGGAGTCAAGAAGGGGCTTGGTTAGGGTGCGGTCTGTCCAAGAAGGACAACTGCATGGGTCATAGAAGGCCTAACATAGGTACGACCTGCCCAAGGAAGGCACCCTAACACCCTAGAAGGGACAACAAACCTGTAGCAACAACTTGGGAGACTAAACTAAGTCTCCTGAAATGTGTGGAACAACAACAAGGATGAGGCAATTTTATGAGGTAAGAAGGTGAATTGTGAGGCAGCCTCAAGCTGTGTTTGCAGAGGTATTTTAGGTCGAATCTCAGAGAGAGATATTAGGCTTGGTTTGAAGCAGATCCGAGGCAAAGAGGGAGAAAATTTCAGTAGCAAAAGGGAGGACAAGATGAGGGTATAAGGCTGAGGTTGAAGTCTGTCTTTATGGGCATATTGAGGTCTGTTCTGAGGCACATTCTGAAGCAAATTCCATACCCGTTCTAAGGTTAAACAAGGGCAGATTTGGAGCTGTGATAAAGGGAAGATCTAAGGAAGTATATCAACCAAGTTCTAAATATGAGTTTGAAGACATTTTCATTTTGAGGTAAATTTCTAAAACTTATTTCAAGAGTGATCCTTGGCGTGACTTTTAAGTGTGTGCTATAAAGTGCATCTTATTCAAGCTCTAGTTAACATCAAGGAGACTAGACTTGCAACTAGTGATGTGCAAGGTTTCATCCCTTGTCACTATGCGAATCATTGTCCTTTGTGGCAGAAAGGAAAACAACTTTAGCCACCTTAAAAGAAGTCAAGGAATGCAAGCATTAACGACAAGGAGTTCTTCTCTATCTCAGTCTTCTCAAGAAGACCTAGAGCAAGATTGAGCATGATTGAAGACTAAGGTAAGTTTTGTGCTACTTTCCTTATTTGATCATTACTCTGTAGTAGCTTGCATTTTATAATGAAGGGTATTATCCCTGGTATGGGAGCCCTCATGACTTGGACCATGATCCCTAGTACGGGAGTGAAAATTTTCTTAGTTGGTTATTATCCTAGTATAGGAGGCCATTTTGGTTGTGATCCCTATGGGAGGCCATATTGGTTATTATCCTAGTACGGGAGGCCAAGTTTCTTATTTCATCATTGAAGGGCCATGATTCGTGGTATGGGAGTCCAATTTTTCTTGGTTGGTTATTATCCTAGTATAAGAGGCCATTTTGATTATTATCCCTACAGGAGGTCATCTTGGTTATTATCCTAGTACGGGAGGCCAAAAAAGTACTGTAGAGGCAGTAGAGGACCTGAGAAGACATGGGATATCTCCAGGATAGCAACACAGGAAAATGATGATGTATCACATTTCCTCCAGGAAAAATGTTTATCCTTCTGAATTCAGAGGGAGTCACTTGACTCAGAGGGAGTCAAACTATTTGAGAAGAAAGAGGACACAATACCTTCTCCCCCTTCAGCAGTTCAAAGGGAGACAATTATTGATCCAGTTGATCCAGTTGATCCCGTAGCTCCAATTGATGTTCCCAAGAGACATTGTAGTAGGCCGGAAGAGGCCTACATGAGCTCGACAAACTTTGCAGGAGGTAGAGGGACATTCAAATCCTCGTGGTACATTCTGAGAGAGAAAGAGATCACTCATATTTTCGAGCTATGTTTCAACTATGAGTCACATCATTGATACTGAACCTTCTTGTCATGGAGAAGTAGTAGGACAACAATTTTGGAAAAATGCCATGACTGAAGAGTATCAGTCCATCATGAAGAATGATGTGTGGGATATTGTTCCGAGACCGAAAGGGAAGTCTGTAGTGACTTCCAAGTGGATTTATAAGATCAAACATGCAACTGATGGAAGTGTCGAGAAGTACAAAGTGAGATTTGTGGCTAGAGGATTCTCTCAGGTGGAGGGAATAGATTATGAGGAGACATTTGCTCCTATTGCCCGATACACTTCCATCAGTACGATTATTTCCCTAGTTGCATCCATGGGTTGGAGATTGGATTAGATGGATGTGAAGACAACCTTTCTCAATGGTGAGATTGAGGAAGAAGTTTAGATCGAGCATCCAGATGGATTCATGACACATGAGAAGGCGTCTCATGTATGTAGGTTGAAGAAAGCCCTGTATGGACTAAAGCAGGCACCTCATGTGTGGTATGAGAATATTGATGGATACTTGATGAGTTTGGGCTTCAACAAGAGTGTTTCTGATCCCAACCTATACTATCACATTGTTGGCGATGAGTGTCTGATTTTGGTCCTATATGTTGACGACTTATTCCTCACTAGTTCAGAAAGCCTTATTGTTGAATGCAAGTGTGCATTGGCTTCTGAATTCGAGATGAATGACCTTTGTATGTTGCACTACTTCTTGGGACTAGAAGTGTGGCATATGAATGATGAGATTTTCTTGAGTCAAGGAAAATATATAGTTAAGATATTGAATAAATTTAGGATGACAGATTGCAGATCCATGCCCACACCGATGGTGATGAATTTGAAGAAAATGAACGAGGCTTCTTCTGATTCAAGCGAGATTGATCCACATCTTTACAAATAGATGATTGGATCATTGATGTATCTGGTTAACACCAGACCTTATATATGCCATGCAGTGAGTGTACTCAGTCAGTTTATGAGTCAGCCGAGATAGACACACTAGATAACAACAAAGCATGTGTTGAGATATCTACGAGGCACAATTAGTTATGGCTTGAGATATGCATCTGGTGTAGACATGAGATTGCAGGGATATGTCGATGCAGATTGGGCAGGGAGCACAGTGGACTAGAAGATCACATCCGGTTGTTGTTTTACTTTGGGATCTGTCATGGTTTCCTGGTGCAACAGGAAACAAAATTTTGTGGCTTTGAGTACCGCAGAAGCAGAGTACATTGCATTATGTGTGGGAGTCCGTGAAGCAGCGTGGCTTCACAAGCTCCTTGCAGACTTATTTGGACATGAGATGGATTCCACCGTTATCCATTGCGATAACTAGAGTTGTGTGAAGCTCTTAGAGAATCATGTATTTAATGATAAATCAAAACACATTGATATCAAATACCATTACATCAGAGATATGGTGCAAAGGAAAACAGTACATGTGCAATACCTTTCTACACACGAGCAAGTTGCATATGTCTTCACCAAACAGCTTGCCAAGACAAAGTTCGAGTACTTCTATGAGAGACTTGGCCCAGTGGAGAATTCCTCCCTAGTTGAGAGGGAGTGTTGTTGATTGCAACTTCATGAGACATTCTCCAGGTCATTCTCCTCTGGACTGAGTTGAGATGATCTGTGAGAGAGCCCATGTGATGGTTGTGTCTTACTCCTCTGGATTGAGTTGAGATGATGTGTGGTCTCTTGTTGTGCTCCTCTAGACATAGTTGAGATGACTTGAGATGGTCTCCTGTTAGACTCCTATGGACTTAGTTGAGTCGACTTGAGATGGTCTCCTGTCAGACTCCTATGGACTTTGTTGAGTCGACTTGAGATGGCTCTCCAGATGGTACTCCTATGGACTTAGTTGAGTTGATATGTTGAGAGTGACACCCTTGTGGCTAAGCACAGGTGGACGTGTCCTTAGTGGCAGAGCACTAGAGGATGTGTGAGATCCCTTTATATATTGTCAGAGAGTAAGACTTTGGTAAAACCCTAATTTGTGTTATAAAGGGTACAAATCGGCCCCACAATGTAAAGATAATTAATATTGAGTAAAGATTAATTATATTGTTTAGTAGTACATGTTGGTCCTATTGTGCCAATAGACACATCCATTTGATGTATTTATAAGAGTGGAGATCCCCATTGTGGATCATTCATCCCTCTCACTCACACTCAATGCATGGTCTAAAATTGTGAGCTGTAATTTAGGGCGCACTTTTTTAGGTGCCATCTTTCTTAGTCATAGAAGCACCCTCCCGTGTGCTCTAAGGTTTCTGGTGTGGAGGATCTTCTCTTGGAAAATATAACAAAGGATTTATGGTTTTTTCCCTTGATTGAGAAGGGTTTTCCTAGGATAAAATCTAGTGTATTGTGTGCATGGTTATTCTTCTTGTGATCTTGGTTTACTACAGCTAGTGTAGTGTACTGTTGCATTGTTATGGCTCTAGATTATGCTAAAACAAAAATAAACTATATGTGCATGAGCTAATCATCAAAAAATCAACACTTATTCCCTCTGCCCATCTCTGACCTAACAAAAAATAAATTTTCAAATGAAATTATTTTTTCCAAAAAAAAACTTGAATATAAATGAAATTATTTTTTCCAAAAAAAAAACTTGAGTATAATGGTGTTTTTTTTGCCAGTACACTTGGACCCATTTTTTGAAATGATGTGACCAAGTAACTTCCATTTAGTTATCACAAACATGTGTGTCTTTGTGTTTAAGCAAATCCCATATTTTCTGCAACATTAAAAAATCTATTTGAGATGATGCATATGATTATCAATTTTTTTTTTGAGAAAATTGTTATGTCATTCATGTAAATCACCACATTCTTTTTAATTAAGGCCCGAAAAGTCATGTCCATTGCACGTTGGAATGTAGTACTGAAATTAATTAATCTAAAGGAAATTCATTTATAATTGAAAGTGCCCCATTTAGTGACAAATGTTGTCAACCACCAAAACTTGATTGTATCCCGAAAAACCATATAGTAATGAAAGAATTTCATGTCACATCTTCAACTGTAAGATTTGATTGACGTGGGAAGATAATTATCATTTTTTAAAGCCTTATTTAAGTGTTGAAAATCAACGCGAAACATATACTTACCATTATTTTTCTTTATGGGCACTAAGTTGGTAACCCATAAGGAATGCCGCAAATGAAAAATAATCTGAACATTTAATAGTTTCCACGGTTCTTTGTGTATCACTAGTTCAAGCAAATGATGGATAATCCTTTGTTCCAACCTAAATGGTTTGGTGTCAGGTTTTTAAAGATATTGTATGTTGGATAATCTTGGTACCATAGACCTTCCAATTTTTATACGTCCAAGCAAACATGTCTTCATATTACTTAAACAATTGAATGTGATGTTGGTTTTCTTTAGGAGTGCAATGTACATCGGGGTTGATTGTCTTGGGATTATTTTAATTATTAAAATTGATGTGGGTGATCCCACTCATGAGTAGATTTCTACACAAAATTGTATGAATATAAACCTTGGACTGAATTTTTATTAATCAAACTCAAGCTTAAATATTTTTACTTAAAGAGAACTAGGTCAACAAACTGGTAGAGAAATTCTCAACGATATTCTAAGAACTAACAACTAAGTATAATAATAGAGATAATTAGAGATGCGATCTCAAAAATAGAAAACCAAAAAGACATCAACAATAATCTTGTATGTGTACACACAAGACAAATAATAATATGATATAATGCACTAAAAATCCCATTTGTATGTGAAACACTAAGAATCCCTATCATTCTTCCAACAACATAGGCATCAACCTCGATTGCTTTCAAGAGAGAAGAAAAGTGTTGTCAAATATGATGATTTCCATGTACTCAACTTATGATATAAATTTTCCTTCAATATGATTTTAAACGTGAGGACGAGCTTATTAATTGGATCAATGATGCTGAGAATAATTCACAACAATTGAATTGGTGGATGTAATCTTGCACAAGCACATTAAATCGCACAAGCACATTAAATCCTTGATGCAGGTGAATCCCCTTGATGTTTGTATCTTATTTATAGCTAGAAGGATAGAAGGTGAGATTGAGGGCTTTCGTAAACCCAACCAAAGTGGTGATTGGGTTTTGATTTACAATATGTTGTGTTTTGCAATAAATAGTTTAGCAAGCCTTGTAAGCTTCAATATGGCTAACAAAACCTTCTCGTTTGCATGATTCAAATTATATTCAAACCAAGTTTCCATGTCGAAAATTTAGTTGTCGAGCACTTTAGAGCGTGGGATCCATCATAAATGGACCCTTTGTATTTCACTGCCAGGGAGATAGCTTGTTGAAGGAATTTTTTAAACCTTATTGACTAATAAATTAGTTATGTTGATAGGCTTCGCCACCCTTTTGACAAAGGTAAGTGTTGCTAAGATTCGTGTAGTCATCATTGTTGACTCAATCTCCAAAAATTCTTAAAACCTCGAGATAACTTACTTTGAAAATGACAAATAATAGAATTGAATTCTTCATTCAATTCTAATAGAATAGTAATGTGATCACTTTTTTTTCAAAGAAATGATACTTGGACCATGTAATCGATATCTTCAACACCTTCAATAAACATTATACTATCGTCCAAAGGATTAGAACCGAGGGTTTACGATGACAACCAAACGTTTCCTATGATATTTCTTTGAATTACTACGTGTGAAATAGGCATTTAATAATGACGTGGAATTATTTTTATCATGCACCTTATCATGTATCCATGAGAATATGAGCAATTATTGAATACTCTATTAGAGCCTAGAGGCGATTGTTGGAGATGCCTCAAGCGAATGTCATGATCTAATTATGGAATCCAAGGTCCTGATCTAGTTATGAGTGGGCCGCTTCAGTGAGCTCGGAGCTGGGGCAACTCAATCCTGTTAATATGTTAGCATATAAAATCGTGAAGAATTTTGTTGAAAATTTCACCTCCTTGTTCCCCTAGAATTTCTATCAGTGAAGGAGCAATGAGGTCGTTCCGATTGTGTGGGAAGAAGCAAAGGAACACAAGAGAATACACACTGAAATGAATTTTATTGCTCGATGAATGAAATGGTTACATTATCTTGTTTTTATAGAGAGTATGGAAGGATATCGAAGATTCAGAACATTCATGAAATCATTGGAGTGTCGGTGGAAAAATAGTGATGGAATGCTCTGGAAGGCTGGTGGTAGGTAGAGAGATTAATGCTTCCAACACTCCCCCCTAATTTCTACTACAAATTACATCAATATTTACAATGCCCAATGCTTCTCTCAAATACTCAAATTGATCTTGTGCTAAGGCCTTTGTAAATATGTCTGCAAGTTGTTCCTTGGATCTGCAAGTTGTTCCTTGGATGAGTTCTCCATTGTTGACAAGTTCTCGAATGAAGTGATATCTTGTGTCAATATGCTTCGTCCTCTTGTGAAAAACATGATTCTTTGATAGTGCAATGGTGGATTTGTTGTCACAATAGATTGTAGTAGGCTCTTCTTGATTGTGCATTAGATCCTTCAAAATTCTTTGCATCCAAACTACTTGACATGCTGTTGATGTACCTGCTACATACTCTGCTTCTGTTGATGAGATTGTCACTATTGGTTGCTTCTTTGATGCCCATGCCACAACTCTTGTTCCAAGATGAAATTCATATCTAGATGTGCTCTTTCTGTTATCAATGCTTCCTGCAAAATCACTATCTGTGTATCCAACCAACTGCAAATTATTTGAAGTGGAATACAATATGCCATGATTGAGAGTCCCTGCAATGTATCTCAATAACCTTTTTCCTGCTTGCCAACGTGAATTCTTTGGTGTGTCCGCGAATATAGAAATCAAACTGACTCCATACATTATATCTGGCCTAGTTGCGGTGAGATACATCAAACTTCCAACCGATTTTCTGAATATGGTTGAATCAAAATCCATCTCATTTTGTTCTCTACTTAGTTTTTTGCCAATTGCCACATGTGTAGAAACTGGACTGCACTTTATCATTCTAAACCTTTTTAAAACATCTTTTGCATATTTACTTTGATAGATGAAAATGCCTTTATCATTTTGTGTGACTTCAATGCCAAGAAAATATTTCATTAATCCCAAGTCTGTCATCTCAAATTCCTTCTTCATTGCTGATTTAAACATATCAGTAGAAATATTACCTGTATAGATCAAATCATCAACATATAGGCAAAGAATCAAGATGTGACTTTGGTGTATAGTGTAGTTTCACTAGTGCTTCTTATGAATTCATTTTTTATCATGTATGAATCTATCCCGCTATACCAAGCCCTTGGTGCTTGCTTCAATCCATAAAGTGCCTTCTTTAACCTGTAAACCTTGTCTTCTTGTCCTTTTACTTCATACCCTGGTGGTTGCTGCACATAGGCTTCTTCTTCTAAATATCCATTCAAGAAGGCTGATTTGACATCTATTTGAAAAACTTTCCAATTATGTTGAGTTGCAATAACTAGTACCATCCTAATTGTGTCAAGTCTTGCTACAAGGGCAAATGTTTCGTTGTAATCAAATCCATATTATTGTGCAAATCCTTTAGCTACTAATCTTGCCTTATATTTGTCAACTTCTCCATTTGCCTTATATTTAGTTTTATACACCCATTTCACACCTATACATTCTTTCTCCTTAGGTAAATCAACTACATCCCATGTATCATTTTTCTTAATAGATTCCATTTATTCATTCATTGCATTAATCCAATGTTCTTCCTTAATTGCATCCTCAAAATATATAGGATCTTGAGTAAATAGAGCAAAATTGGATTGCAAATCTATCCTATCTCCTTGATCATATATTTCTTGCAAGATTCTAGTCTTTTTGCCTCTTAATCTTGATCTTAATGATTCAAGTGTAGGATTTGAGTCATAACTTACTTGTGGACTTGATGTTTCTCCTTGCTCAACTTGCCTTTGTGAGTTTTGTTCTTGTGGAATGCTTGATGATATTCCTCCATGTTCATTTGATTGTTCTCCTTGACCTTTTTCTCCTTGTTCTTCATATAGTATTCTTGTACCTGTAATTGTCTTGTCTATATTGCCATCCCATGATTCTTCCTCTTTGAATACAACATCTCTACTTACAATGACTTTCTTGGTTATAGGGTTAAACAACTTATATGCCTTAAATTGTTCATCATAACCAATGAAAATACATTTTTCACTTTTATCATCCAATTTACTCCTTGTTTGTTTAGGCACATGTGCATATGCAATAAAACCAAATACATTAAAATGAGAAACACTGTGATGCTTACCACTCCATTCTTGTTGAGGAACCATGTCCCTCACAATCTTTGTTGGACTCCTGTTCAATATATAGACTGCACAAGCTACTGCTTCAGCCCAATATTCATTAGATAGATTCTTGTTTTTCAACATACTTCTTGCCATCTCCATTATTGTACGATTCTTCCATTCTACAACACCATTCTGTTGAGGTGTATAGCTTGTAGTGAACTGCTTCTTTATTCCATGATACCTGCAATACTCCAAAAACTCATTTGACTCGTATTCTCCTCCTCTATCTGATCTCAATATCTTAATGGATAGACCACTCTGTTTCTCAACCAATGCCTTGAATTCCTTAAACTTGTTAAATGTTTCAGATTTGTGTTTAAGGAAATAAACCCATGTTTTTCTACTATAGTCATCAATGAATGTCAGAAAATATATGCTCCCCCCTAATGATGGTGT
>ML800364.1:240037-252001 GCA_009831015.1 Picea engelmannii | reverse complement strand
TTGTATTCAAGAATCAATTATATAAGTATACTTAACAAGAATTACAAAGTTTATAAAGAATAATCTGTGATTGTGAAGTGTTGGAACACACATATATTTTTCTAAACTTTAGACTTTAAATAGATTTCATTCCCATTTAAATAAAAACAACGCACATTTGATTCTCACTGTTGATGAAGTCTTCCATCTAATCAAACGATCCTAATCTCTTAGGAGTTATGGAGCCGCTTACTCGTTAAAGAGTCAAATCACTAAAGAATACTTCAGAGTTTCGAGTTTCGAAGTTTCGTACTTTAGGATTTTAAACATGCCTCACCTTCAGAATCCCGATATGCGAAAAGCGTTCGATCCTAGTCACCATATACATGTATACCTTCCTAAAGATTTAACACACCACTGCGGGAAGTGGCCCTTCGGGAAAACAACAAAATATCTAACTTGTAAATATACGAAATGTGAAGTCCCAAAATATTAAACCTTGGTTAAATGAACTAATCTCAATTAAAGGTAATTAATAGCATTGCACACTTGGAGTTCAAATATTCACCATCCATCGCATTCTAAATTCACGAAGCTCGAAATCTCAAAATGACTTAAGCTCTAAGCATAGTTAATTAAAGATTAAAGACAATTAGTGAATAATTAATCACTTTGTGGTCTCGAGCTTCGAAAATCATATATCAAGATGTTATCGGATACCCCGAAGTCCGAAGGCCCAAAAAGGGTTAATGTTAAACATGATTAATTAACAGGTTAAACACTATTATCTCATGTTATTTTTTCATTGAATCGTAGTTCGAGTAAGTTCAAATTTCATCTATGCTTTTCCCGATCACAAACCACCAACCATTAATGGCATTGATAGTTGATCTAGGGAAAACTATTTCAAATAAGATCTCGGAACACCGCCCAAATATTTTCATTAAGGAAATTTAACACATTGTTAGTGAAGGTATACGCAAATTGATGCACTTAAGGTGAAAAAGATATTGCATTCTGAATTCCATTCACGTTTTTCCATAGAGCAAGCTTAGCAAGATAAGAAGTTTTGCACATTTTTTGTGACAGGTAGCACAGTTATGAGTTTACTACTATCATGGCTCTGTGGAAAATGGTTAAAGCAGATGGCAAGAGCTCGAGCCAGAATGCAGATATCCTCTCGGACACATTGCTGAGAGCTATGGAGACCATAAAAACCTGGACACAGATATGCGATATCATACAATATGAGCTAAGAAACTGTCCAGAAGAGTCAGATTATGAGGGGACTAAAACTTAGGCGATGAAGCTCAAATACGTATCCCAATCATAGCTACACAAAATAGCCATGCAGCCGAGGCTCATGCCATATAACGACATGATAGGCTGGGCCCTGGAGAATGTTGATGTCTCGACCATGACCATCCACAAGTCACAAAAGGTTGATGTTGGATCTTTCCGACCAGAACACATGCAGGGGATGTACAAATTGTCCCTAGGATTCAAACATTATTATAATTCCGCTTTCTTAAAGGAGTTTGATGAAGAAGAGTGCCCACAAGGTGTAAAGAATTACCCTGACTTGATCAAGGATTGGTGGGCACTCCCTGAAAAATTTAGAGCAGACACCCAAGACATATACGCCACTGCATCATTAGACACCCATATGATGTATGTGGCCATGATGCTATGTAGAATTTTCGGGAAAGAAAACTCTGCTCACTTCCTGTTATCATGGGTTCCGATCATGCATGAAGTTGCAGAGGGTTTTTATTTTAATTGGGCCAAGATATTATCAGACGGTTTGACCAAGGAAATCGTTGAATATCAGTCATTGAGAGCCAAAGGACGACCTGCCCCATTTTACATGTCGGGGTACCTTATGGATGACGTTTGTTATATGACACCATTTCCTTTGATAGGCTGGAGCTAGACTTTGACCAACGTTGAACCGATACATTTATATCACTCCAAGCTATGGGAGGATAAAGCGAAGGACTTCTTCTACGAAATCTGCAACTATGTGGTGGTGCGGATGCATACTGCTATATACGGTTGCCCACCTCCCAAGATTTCAGACCAGATAGTGGCTAAACTAGGAAAAATAGTTGATTGGTACATTGAAGAACACTTCTCTTATATCAGGGTCTTCAGATGTTCTGTTCCTCCACATGCCTTACCAATGTTCCTACCAGATCGATTGGTGTGCCGAGAGGTAGCACATCAAACTGTTCTAGGAGGGATCAGTAAAGAGCTCAAGGCAACGCAGAAAAAGGTGTGGCCCACCTTTCCTTTGTAGGTTGGTACTTTTTCACTGTTATATTTAGGCCACTCAAAGGTAGAGGTCGTGGCCCTAAAGGACAATAAACTTGTAAACATTGAATTCAAGAAGCATGATCCCTAGAAGGTCGTAGGAAATCACATGGCTCTGTATAATCTGAAGAGATATGAGCATGAAAATTCCCCACAGGATGAGATATTCCGAGGGGCAAGATCTTATCAGGAGGTGTTGAGCCGAGTCCACACTCTGGCTCCAAACGAATTAGCTGAGTTACATAATTTTCAGAGACACTGGAGTAATAGTTTTCCCAAGGTCTTACAGGGAGAAGTTTCAACATCTCCAGCCACGAAGGAAGTTGGGACCCATAAGTTATAAGTGGGAAGTTCCAGGGGACCAGAGACTTAGGAAAATTTGGTGAAAGCAGAGGTTTTGACATAGAGGGTGAATACTACACCATCAAATCAACCTGATGATCAAAAGAAAGCTCAAACTGAAGTTTTGATCAAAAAGGGAGAGGATGCATCGCTGTCTACACCAGAAAAGCCGTCTACTGATACAGTAGGGAAACCATAAACCACCCAAATAGGTGACCCTATTATGTCTTTGACCCCTTTACAGATTAGTCAGGGGAACCCAAGTGCTGAAGTAGTGTTCATAAAATATCTTACTCCTATTTCGGTCGAAGAGATGCCTCCTTCTGACTTCTTCTTCAACAAGAAGAGGAGGCTTGTGGTAAAAAGAGAAACACACCAAAAGGAGGGTGAAACTGTCAAGAGACAGAGGGTGCTATTTGATGGACATGCCTTAGAAGAGGCAGACTTCGCTATGGACGTGGCAGACTCGTTAGGAGATTTTTCCACAACAAACCAATACTTAGTTGGGAACCTAAAGGAACAATTGAAGAAGAAGGATCTGATGGTGAGCCAATTGAAAAATCAAGTAAATACTGTGGAACATAATGTCAGGAGTGATATGAATAAGGGTTTGGAGTAGATTAGAGCCTGTGACAGATAGGAAATTCAACAACTCAAATTCAGTCTTGACAAAATGAATAAGAATGCACATGCAAGTAGAGAATGGGCCATTCGGCAGGGAGAGTTGGTAAAACAACTACAAGAAAAAATAAACTTGACTGAGAACATGGGTGTAGATATGGAGGTTTTCCAAGCCTAGGCATTGGAGGTGTGCGAGAAACTGGAATCAACACATCAAAGCCTTTTCACTGAGGTAGAAGCTGTCCAAAACCATTTTCGGGTGGTAGACCAATCCTTAAATAACATTTACTTAAAGGAGAGAGAGGCCATCATCGCTCAATCTACTTTCTAGGAGGCATTTGTGTCATCATCAAGAGAGGAAGTAGCCATAGTCTCTAGATTGTCTCTTTCGGAGCAAACTAGAGGCGATATAATACAAAAAACTTGGGAGGCTAACATAGTTGAAAGTAAAAGATTAGCTAAGGAAGTGAAGAAAGCTTATGAAGAAGCGTTTTATTCACTCGACAAAGAGTCATTGGGCCTAGTAAAAGAAAATATCTCTGAAGTCCCGGGGCAAGTTGATATAGCAAAAAATCAACTTAATTTCAAGACAAACATGGAAGAGGCTCGGGCTGAAATCTTGTTGTTGAAACAAATTGATATTACCCAGATTAATAAATGGATAGTCAATCCTAGTCTGTAGCTACAGTCTATATCTTCAGAAGACAAGAGAATGGAATATAGGGTGCCTCACTTAGAAAATAAGTTATATACTTTTGAGGCGAATGACACAACAGAGCCTTCTAGATTGGTGGTGCATTTCGTAGGCAAATGTGTGCGATGTGTCGAGCAAGGGAAGCCAACACGTCTGGGAACAAATGAGATGACGTGGGCATGTCATGTATCAAGATCATGATTAGAGACCAGATGTTTATGAGGTGGAGAACAAGAAGAAGAAACGTCTCTGCCAGCGTGGCGAAGAGATAGGAGAGATGCAAGTGAAGCGTTTCAAATTTCACATATTGTAATATTTGTTGTTTTTGAAAAAAGGAGAATTCCAACCGCTTAGGGTTGATAACATTTTTGTATAAATACATATTTCAAATACTTAACATAGGCCGCTTCTTGCCGTATGTAATAGAGAAATTCTCCTTTTGTGAGAATTAATACAAGTGCAGATTGAGATTCCAACCTTTGTGCAGTTTGAGTTATGTGTCTCTCTTGTATTTCATAATTCTAGTTAACTTTATGTCATTCCTTGATGAGTGAGTGGTTGCAACTTAGTACTACATCTACTGTAATCACATTTTATCAGTTATTTGATAAGCAAGCTATTTTTCCTCTATAATCACTGTAAGTAAATACAAGACTTGGAAGCTACTTGGATCACTGTATCTTATATCCTTTCAAGGTTGCATTCTTTATTTTCTTCTACTGTGAGCAAGATAAGATTCATCGTGTATTGATGCCTCATTTTGTTTAACAGTTTTGTAAAATTTCTCCCATATCATTTGATTTTATAAATCGACTCAGACGACAAAAGACGACCTCTGTTCTATTCTGTCATCAATTTCATTTGAGGATTAATTCTTATATAACCAACGAAAGAAAAAACACCTTTCAAAACATCCCTTTATATTCCTGATGCCTTGACATTACTCTTTGATCCTTATGTGTAATCTCAGGAACACAATCTTTTTGGCGCCATTGCCGGGGACGAATAAACAAAGTTATTTTTTCCTGGGAGAATGACATGGTAAGATTCTCTCTTTGATAGTGAACAAAGATTGAATACAATAATAAGGCTAATTTTTATCTTTCATTTGGCGACTCCACTACAGGTAAACTGGCATTCGGTAGAAAGAATACCAGGAATAACCCAGATGATCTGCAGACTACGCCCGTATCTAATCCCAAAAAGTTGTTAAAACCCAAGGGATACCTTAGGTCTACTACCTCATCTTCAGGTAAGAAGTATCAACCCAAAATAACTCAAGTAAATACTCAGATTCCGGTCGAAATATTAACTCCTGAAGAAAATTTTAAACAAACGATTTCTGCAGAGGCCTCAACTAGAGACACTGTAATAAAGATTGATATTGGCCCTTCCGATGATCAGAATAGTCCGAATAAAAGATCCTCATCCATACCCACTATCGTTACTTCTATGTCTACCCCATCCTCACCCAAAACCAAGGTTTCTGTTCTCAGAAATCCCGAGGAGCACACCTTATACCCTGATTTGTCTCCTTCTGGTTCACCTATCTATACGTCTTGTAAGTCTGAAGAAACTAGTCCACATTTCCCATTTCCTTGTCTTCTAGAATTCACGCCTTATAACACTCAGTTCCTGGTCTTTCCTTCACTACAGCCCGAGGAAGCTGAACAGTCACCACTTCAGTCCCTAGCATTTTACGAAAACCCTCTCTTTAACTCTCGAAGTTCATCCCCTCGACATCAAATGGATGTTGTTGGAGGAGGTGGTGATGGAGGAGGAGGTGGTCAAGGACCACCACCTCTACCCCCTAGATTTTTTCCAAAGTGGCGGCTAGATACACTCCTCTAGTCCTTCCCTCTGTCCTTCATGATCTACCTGAAAATTACATGAAAAATTTACCAAAGTTTACAGTAGAGGGAGATTTAACGGCAACATAACACATAAAGTTTTTCGACCAATTCATAGATATCCTTGGCATTGAGCATGAGGATGTTTACTCGAGACTTTTAGTGAAATTTTTTGAAGGAAAAGTAAGAACATGGTTTTGAGGGCTCCCCGTGGGTTCTATAGCTTCTTATGACGCGCTAGAAAACTCTTTTTTAAGGTAGTAGGGATAGAAGAAAGATCACTTGTATTATCTAATGGAATTTGGGGCTCTGAGGAAGAATAATTCTGATTCAGTCCTAGAATTCACCTAGAGGTTTAATAAACTTTATCATAATATTCCAGCAGAGGTTAAACCCTCTCAGCTTGCAGCTAAAGTGACTTTCACAGGGGCTTTTGAGCCTTATTTTTCCCTACTTTTGAGGGAAAGGAGATCTGCTGACCTCGTAAGAATGCAGGACGACGCCATCGAAATAGAGTTGAACATGATGGCACCGGGTAAACTAAAATCAAAGGTTGAGACAGGAGCCAAAGAAACTAAACGCTTTAGAGAACAAGTTGGACCCTCTGGGTTTGGGAGGTCCGCGGAGGATAAAATGGATGACAGGGCTAAAATTATCAAAGAATTATTAAATAAAATCTCTATAATGGAACTAGACCAAGCTAATCCTGATCCATTTTCCAAGAGAGATTTCAAAAGGAATCCCAACCCCCAGATCCAACAGAGACAAATAAAAAATGAGGACCAAAAAATCAAAGCCCCATTTAAAACAAAAAACTTCATGCAAAGTGATGACATGCAAAACTATGAGGGGTTAGATGAAGATATAAACAATATCAGTGATGATGACCGAGAACCTCACCTAACCAGACATGATTACGAGAAATATTTAGACCAAGAATCCCTGTTTGGAAATGAGGAAAGCATAAATAATCTGGGAGAGTCAGATTATCAAGGAATCACCGACTCTATAATGGCTGAGCTTCAACAAAAATATAATTTAAGGCCTAGAGATAAAAATTCTACAACTGATCAACCGAAGAAGATCTTGTCAAGAAGTAAAAAGAATGAGGCAACTCAACCATCCACTGAAACACAACCTACCAAATAAAAAACAACTGAAACACAAGCTGCCAAAACAAAAACAGTTGAAACACAAACTGCCAAAACAAAGACTGCCGAAACAAAAGAAACACAGACTAATAGGCCAGAAAGGAGAGAAACAAAGATCCCAACCAGAGAGGCCGAGAAAACAATTGGAAATTTCATTCTGGAAAATGAAATTAATAAAATTAAGATTCCTGTACCTCTGGTTGAATTAGAAAAAAATCCTATGTATAGAAAAAAAATTGCCAAAATGATAACTTTCTCAGATGCAGAAAGTCACGTGGATGTTATTAATTTAGAATATGATAGACCAACTATAATGTTTGGTCCGTCTATTGAAAATGATAAAGAACCTGGCACTCCTTTTTATATTACGCTGATTGTGCATGATCACCTACTCCATAACTATATGCTGGATTCTGGAGCCTCTCACAACTTAATGCCCAAAGTTATTATTGAAAAACTGGGTCTTGAGGTTACTAGACCATACCAAGATCTGTATTCTTTTGATTCAAGAAAGGTTAAGTGCCTCGGTATGATTAAATATTTGGTGGTTAATCTTGCACATATCCCTTTGAAGAGCATTCTCATGGATGTAGTCGTTGCCGATGTTCTTGTGAAGTATGGTATGTTGTTATCCAGGTCTTGGGGTGCCAAACTTGGAGGATCTATTCAATTGGACATGACGTATGCTACAATCCCGATTTTCGGTGGACAGTTCACTCGTCTATACAAAGAAACTAGGTTGGCATATACTGTAAGTGACCCTTAGAACCCAAATAATTACCCAGTATATGTCGATGATCAGGATTTAGGGAATTGTATTTTATCAATTGATGATGGTTTCGATGCATGTACAGAAGAAAGTTGTGCAAAAGAGGAAAACAAAAAACAAAAAATAGAAAAAACAAAAAATAGAAAAAACAAACAAAAATGTAAATAGTGTAGGACTTTGGAAAATGTTTTTTGATGGTGCTTCCTCTTGGGAAGGAGTAGGAGCTGGGGTGTTGTTTGTGGCACCTAGATATGAATTCATTATTTTTCTCATACAAACTACAATGGGACATTGACTACACTAATAACGTATATGAATATGAAGCTCTTGTCTTGGGGTTAGAGGCTGCCAGAAAGTTGAAAATTGAAAATTTGATAGGTTACAGTGATGCATAATTAATTGTAAAACAGATAAGGAAACAATATCAAGCCAAACATCCAAGACTAAGGTCATACAGGAACTGTGCCTGGGATCTGATAGAATTTTTTTTCTCATCGTTTAATATTCATCATATTCTCAGGGTAGAAAATCAACAAGCTAACTCTCTAGTGAAAGCGACTGCTACTTTCATGCCTCCTACAGTCCTGAAACTAAAGTATCACATAGAAATGACGCACATGCCTTCAATACCAAATAATGTACATCACTGGTAGGTCTTCAAAGACGATGAGCAGATCAAGCAATTTCTAGAAATGGTTGATGAATTTTCTGAAACGCACATCAACCAGGAAAATTAGAATGACCCTACTTGGATCATGTAGGAAGGTGAAGATCCTCAGAAGTTCCAGTCTAAGATCACTAATCAACGCATGGTGGTGCTGAAAAACAATCAGATTCCTAAGGGTTTGATTTCTTTAGAAAGATTATTTGATCATGACGATATACCCCTAAAGTCTACCTTGCAACCTCAGCCCGAAGAGGTTGAAGATCGTGACATTGGCACTAAGGAAAGCCCTAAACTGGTCAAAATATCTAAATACCTTCCAGCCGAAATAAAAAGTAAATATGTTGAGTTACTCAAACAATACAAATATGTCTTTGCTTGGTCTTACGATGAACTGAGAACTTATGATACCACTGTTATAGAACATAAAATCCCATTGAAAAAGGGCATCAAACCTTTTAGGCAAAAGCTCAGACAAATAAACCCTATACTCTTGCCTGTAATAGAAAGGGAGGTTAAAAATATCCTTGATGCAAAGATTATTGTTCCACTCAGGTATTCTTAGTGGGTAGCGAACTTAGTTCCAGTCAGGAAGAAGAACGATGAAATCGGACTCTGCATGGATTTCGGGAATCTAAATAGATCATCCCTTATAGACAATTATCCACTCCCTAAAATGGATCACGTTCTGGAAAAAGTGGTCAGGGATAACCAGATGTCTATGATTGATGGATTTTCAGGTTACAATCAAATTGTAGTCCATGAGGATGATAAAGAAAAAACCACGTTTACCACTCCATGGGGTACTTTCATGTACGACAAAATGCCATTCGGTCTGATGAACGTCGGGGCCACCTTTCAACGAGCAATGGACATAGCCTTTGTCGGTGAGAGAGATAAGTTTGTCATTATTTATCTTGATGATTTAACTGTTTTTTCTAACTGAGATACAGAGCACTTGGTACACGTCAAATAGAGGTTCAAGAAATGCCGGAAATTTGGTTTGTCTCTAAATCCCAAGAAATCTCATTTTGCAATGCAAGAAGGTAAACTTTTAAGCCACATAGTATCTAGGGAAGGAATCAAAATTGATCCGAAAAGAGTAGAAGCTATAGATACGATAAATATTCCTAGGAAGAGAAAGGAAATCTAGTCTTTTCTAGGAAAAATAATTTTTTAAAGAAGATTCATTCCAAACTTCATTGAAATTGTTAAACTGATTACGGATATGCTAAAAAAGGACAACGAGGTCAAATGGACAACTGAAGCTAAAGCATCCTTCGAACGCATCAAGAAAACGATAGGAGAAGCACTAGTGCTAGCCAGTCCGGACTACATGAAGGAGTTCTTGATATTTTCATTCACATCCGAACACACTATCGCAACTGTGCTCTTATAGAAGAACGATGAAGGTTTCGAGTAGCCAATAACATTTTTTAGTAAAAGCCTCAAAGACGCCAAGTTGAAATATGATATACTGGAAAAACAAGCATATGCTATGGTGAAAGCCCTCAAAGCTTTTAGGACTTACATGCTACATTCCAAAATAATTGCCTATGTGCCAACCAGCTCTGTGAAAGATATATTAGTTCAACCAGATAGCGACAGAAGAAGGGGCCGATGGCTAGCCAAGATTCATGAATTTGACCTTGAGGTAAAACCAACTAAACTCGTCAAAGGTCAAGGTTTGGCTAAGCTATTAGCCGAATCAAATTTTAGAGCACTCGGGATAAATCATCTGCAAGCTTACGGAGAACTTCCCGACATAGAAGAATTTGACATGCAGACACCTGCAACTCAGATCCAAGAAAAAATTTCTTCCTTGGCTTGGTATGGTGACATAGTTTCATACTTCCTGACTCTTCAATGCCCTAGTGATATGACTCCTTCCAAGGCGAGAACGTTGAATCTGCACGCGGTAAAATACTGCATTATTGAAAATCAATTATATTGGAAAGACCCCCTTGGATTTTTACTAAGATGTCTAATAGAATCTGAAACGAAGAACGTTATAAATGAGTTTCATGAAGGGGTGTGTGGAGGACACCACGCCTGGAGGGAAATGGCCTATAAAATCCTCAGAGCTGGGTATTATTGGTCGAAGTTATTTACAGATGTGAATACTAAAGTCAGAGCCTGTAATCCTTGTCAACTATTCTTAGGCAAGCAAAAGATTCCCTCACTACCCTTGATTCCAGTCAAGATAGAAGCTCCATTTCAACAATGGGGTCTAGATTTTATCGGAGAAATCCATCCACACTCTAGCGCACAACATAAGTGGATTCTAACCGCCACATACTATTTCACTAAATGGGTAGAAGCCATTCCGACATGAAATGCTACAAACTCAGTGGTGATCAATTTCTTGGAAGAAAACATTTTATCTGGATTTGGATGTCCTTAGAAGATAGTTAATGATAATGCCCAAGCCTTCAAATCCATGGCGATGGTCATTTTTTGTCAAAAGTACAATATTGTACTAGGACATTCCACAACCTACTATCCTTAGGGCAACAGATTAGCCGAATCATCAAATAAGATCTTGATCACTATAATTAAAAAGGTGCTGACTGAAAATAAGAAAGCTTGGCATGTTCGTTTGAAATACACTTTGTGGGCAAATCAAATAGGCACTAAGAAATCAATCGGAATGTATCCTTTCCAAATGGTGTATGGTACCGACGTAGTCCTATCGATAAATATCGCTCTGCCTGTGATGAAGCTTTGGCAAGACTAGAAGGAAGAGCCAAACGATGTTACCAGAAGAATAAATCAGTTAATCAAAGTACAACAAAACAGGGCTGAAATGGATGAGAAACTTCAGAAATATCAAGACAACATGAAAGCTCTATTTGATAAAAAAGCTAAAGATAGGGAATTTCTTCCTGACAACCTAGTATTGAAGTGGGATGCTAGGAAAGAAGATGCTGGAAAGCATGGCAAGTTCGATCACATATGGTGTGGGCCCTTCAAGATCGTGGCTTCCGAGGGAAAGAACTCGTTCTTATTAGAAAACCTCAATGGGAAAATCCTTAACGCCCCTAACAACGTGTGTTACCTGAAGCATTTCATGAAATAATCGATTTACAATTCACCATTGTATATACCGGTTTGATTTTCTTGTTTTGATTTACAATTTTTCGTTTCTTTGGTAGGTTTTTACATTCACTGTAAAAAGACTAGTTTTGTTGATTTCATAAAAAACAAAAATATAAAAAACGAGTAACACCTACCGTTTCTTTTTTAGAAGTTTCTAACATTTCTCATGTTTATTTTTATGCAGAATGCTTGCTGATAGTTGAGAGATAAGGATGTATCAGAAACCAACACTCACTTTTCAGAACATTGGTATTCTCTCAAAATAGGTGATAAATAAATGGTTTACTTGGTTGAAAATATAAATAAAATCTGAGGTATGAACTTCTACCCTACTGACCCAAGTTAAATTTTCAAGGGAATATCACTGAATATGAAAGAAGTCTCATCCATACAAATATTGTCACTTGATCAGCAACCAAAGGAATATAAGAATTACAACCTAATTCTAAAAGTCTTCTCTGAGTTTGATAAAAAAAAAAAAA
>ML800364.1:163807-239723 GCA_009831015.1 Picea engelmannii | reverse complement strand
GAGGGATCCCCCTAAGAAATTATGTTACATATACTTAACCTTGATGCAAACAAAATCGATCAAAACTTGATATTTCGGTTAAATTTACTTTGATTATCTTAAGCAAATCCGAATACAGTTTTAAGAAAGAGGAATTTCAAATAGTCTAAGTGAAAGTCATGATTTGATGTGTTTTGAAGGTTTTCTAAGTTTCGGTTGAAACTCTTTTTCTCAGTACGATCCTTTTCCGAATGTGTTTCACAGAAATGCAATAATGAATCCATTTACCAAATAAAGGCACTTGGTCTACTGTTCTTCTATGTCTCGCAGGGAGACATGATCCCTAGATGGAGCCTATGTTGGAACACATATGTATTTTCTAAACTTTAGACTTTAAATAGATTCCATTCCCATTTAAATAAAAACAATGTGTGCTTAATTCTCACCGTTGATGAAGTCTTCCATCTAATCAAACGATCCTAATCTCTTAGGAGTTATGGAGCCGCCTACTCGTTAAAAAGTCAAATCATTAAAGAATACTTCAGAGTTTCGAGTTTTAGAGTTTCATACTTCAGGATTTTCAACATGCCTCTCCTTCAGAATCATGATACAAGAAAAGTGTTCAATCCTAGTCACCATATACACGCATACCTTTCTAAAGCTTTAACACGTCACTGCGGGAAGCGACCCTTCGAGAAAACAACAAAAGATCTAACTTGTAAATATACGAAATGCGAAGTCCCGAAATATTAAACCTTGGTTAAATGAACTAATCTCAATTAAAGGTAATTAATTGCATCGCACACTCGGAGTTCAGATATTCACCATCCATCGCATTCTAAATTCACAAAGCCCGAACTCTCGAAATGACTTAAGCGCTAAGCAAAGTTAATTAAATATTAAAGAGAATTAGCGAATAATTAATCACTTCGTGGTCTTGAGCTTCAGAAATCATATATCAAGTTGTTATCGAATACCTCGAGGTCCGAAGGCCCGAAAAGGGTTAAGGTCAAACATGATTAATTAACAGGTTAAACACTATTATCTCATGTTAATTTTTCATTGAATCGTAGTTCGAGTAAGTTCAAATTTCATCTATGCTTTTCTCGATCACGAACCACCAACCATTAATGGCATTGATAGTTTATCTAAGGCAAATTATTTCAAATAAGATCTCGGAACACCGCCCAAATCTTTTCATTAAGGAAATTTAACACATTTTCAGTGAAGGTATACACAAATTGATGCACTTAAGGTGAAAAATATATTGCATTCTGAATTCCATTCACGTTTTTCACAAAGAAACCTTAGAAAGATAAGAATTTTTGTGCATTTTCTGTGACAAGTAGCACAATTCTGAGTTTACTACTATCATGGCTTTGTGGAAAATGGTTAAAGTAGCTGGCGAGAGCTCGAGCCAGAACAAAGATATCCTCTCGGACACATCGTGGAGAGCTGTGGAGACCATAAAAACCTGGACGTAGATATGCAATATCCTACAATATGAGCTGAGAAACTGTTCAGAAGAGTCAGATTATGAGGGGACCGAAACTCAAGTGACGAAGCTCAAATACCTAGCCCAATCAGAGCTACACAAAATAGCCATGCGACCGAGGCTCATGCCGTATAACAACATGATAGGCTAGGCCCTGGAGAATGTTGATGTCTTGACCAGGACCATCCACAATTCACAAAAGGTTGTTGTTGGATCTTTCTGACCAGAACACATACAGGTGATGTACAAATTGTTCCCAACATTCAAACATAATTATAATGCCTCTTTCTTAAAGGAGTTCGATGAAGAAGAGTGCCCACAAGGTGTAAAGAATTACCCTGAATTAATCAAGGATTGGTGGGCACGCCTTGAAAAATTCAGAGCATACACCCATGAAATATATGCCACTACATCATTAGATGCCCATATGATGTATGTGGCCATGATGCTATGTAGAATTTTCAGGAAAGAAAACTCTGCTCACTTCCTGTTATCATGGGTTCCAATCATGCATGAAGTTGCAGAGGGTTTTTCTTTCAATTGAGCCAAGATATTATCAGACAATTTAGCCAAGGAAATCACTGAATATCAGTCATTGAAAGCCAAAGGACGACCTGCCCCATTTTACGTGTCATCATACCTTATGGATGCCATTTGTTATATGACACCATTTCCTTTGATGGGCTGGAGCTGGACTCCAACCAGTGTTGAACCGATACATTTATATCACTCCAAGCTATGGGAGGGTAAAGAGAAGAACTTCTTCTACTAAATATGCAACTATGTGGTGGTGCCGATGCATACCGCTATATACGGTTGCCCACCTCCCAGGATTTCAGACCAGATAGTGGCTAACCTAGGAAAAATAGCTGATTGGTGCATTGAAGAACACTTGTCTTATATCAGGGTCTTCAGATGTTCTGTTTGTCCACATGCCTTACCAATGTTCCTTCCATATCGATTGGTGTGCCGAGAGGTAGCACATCAAACTGTGCTAGGAGGGATCAGAAAAGAGCTCAAGGCAGCACAAAAAAAGGTGTGGCCCACCTTTCCTTTCCAGGTTGGTACTTTTTCACTGTTAGATTTCAGCCACTCAAAGGTAGAGTTCGCGGCCCTAAAGGACATTAAATTTGTAAACATTGAATTCAAGAAGAACGATCCCCAGAAGGTCGTAGGAAATCACATGGCTCTGTACAATATGAAGAGATATGAGCATGGAAATTCCCCATAGGATGATATATTCTGAGCAACAAGATCTTATCAGGAGGTGTTGAGCTGAGTCCAGACTCTGGCTCCAAACAAATTAGCAGAGTTACATAATTTCCAGAGACATCGGAGAAATAGTTTGCCCAAGGTCTTACAGGGAGAAGTTCCGACATATCTAGCCATGAAGGAAGTTGGGACCCAGAAGTTAGAAGTGGGAAGTTCTAGGGGACCAGACACTCAGGAAAATTTGGTGAAAGTGGAGGTTTTGACACAGAGGGTGAATACTACACCATCAAATCAACCTGATGATCAAAAGAAATCTCAAACTGATGTTTTGATAAAAAAAGGGAGAGGATGCATTGTTGTCTACACCAGAAAAGCCAACTACTAATACAACAAGGCAACCACAGACCACCCAAATAGGTGACCCTATTATGTCTTTGACCCCTTTACAGATCAGTCAAGGGAACCCAAGTGCCGAAGTAGTGTTCATAGAAGATCTTACTCCTGTTTCAGTCGAAGAGATGCCTCCTTTCGACTTCTTCTTCAACAATAAGAGGAGGGATGTGGTAAAAAGAGAAACGCACCAAAAGGAGGGTGAAACTGTCAAGAGACATAGGGTGATATTTGATAGACATGCCTTAGAAGAGGCAGACTTCGCTATGGACTTGGCAGGCTCATTAGGAGCTTTTGCCACAACAAACCAATACTCAGTTGGGAACCTAAAGGAACAATTGAAGGAAAAGAATCTGTTGGTGAGCCAATTGCAAAATCAAGTAAAGACTGTGGAAAAAAATGTTAGGAGTGAGATGAATAAGGGTTTGGAGTAGATTAGAGCCTGTGACAGACAAGAAATTCAACATATCAAATCCAGTCTCGACGAAATTCATAAGAACGCACAGGAAAGTAGAGAATGGGCCATTCAACAGGGAGAGTTGGTAAAACAACTACAAGCCAAAATAAACTTGATTGAGAACACGACTATAGGTATGGCGTTTTTCCAAGCCCAAGCATTGGAGGTGCATGAGAGACTGGAATCAACACAACAAAGACTTTTCACTAAGGTAGAAGCTGTCCAAAACCATTTTCGGGTGGTAGACCTATCCTTAAATAACATTTTCTTAAAGGAGAGAGAGGCCATCGATGCTCGAGCTACTTTCCAGGAGGCAGTTGTGTCATCAACAAGAGAGGAAGTAGCCATAGTCTCTAGATTGTCTCTTTTGGAGAAAACTAGAGGCGATATAATACTGAAAACCTGGGAGGCTAACATAGTTGAAAGTAAAAGATTAGCTAAGGAAGTGAAGAAAGCTTGTGAAGAAGTGTTTTATTCACTTGACAAAGAGTCACTGGGCCTAGTAAAATATAATATCTCTGAAGTCCTGAGGAAGTTGATATAGAAAAACATCAACTTAATTTCAAGACAAACATGGAAGAGGCTCGGGCTGAAATCTTGCTGTTGAAACAAATTGATATTACCTAGATTAATAAATGGATAGTCAATCCTAGTCTGCAACTACAATCTATATCTTCAAAAGACAAGAGAATGGAAGATAGTGTGCCTCACTTAGAAAATAAGTTATATACTTTTGAGGCGAATGACACAACATAGCCTTCCAGATTGGTGGTGCAGTTCGTAGATAAATGTGTGCGATGTGTCGAGCAAGGGAAAACCAACATGTCTAGGAAAAAATGAGACGACTTGGGCATGTCATGTATCCAGATCATGATTAGGGACCACCTGTTTCTGAGCTGGAGAACAAGAAGAAGAAACGTCTATGCCATCGTAGCGAAGAGATAGCGGGGATGCAAGTGAAGTGTTTCGAATTTCACATATTGTAATATTTACTATTTTTGAAATAAGGAGAATTCCAACCACTTAGGGTTGAGAACATTTTTGTATAAATACATATTTCAAAGACTTAGCACAGGCTGCTTCTTTCCGAATGTAATAGAGAAAATATCCTTTTGTGAGAATTAATAGAAGTGCAAACTGAGATTCCAACCTTTGTGCAGTTTGAGTTATGTGTCTCTCCTGTATTTCATAATTCTAGTTTTCTTTATGTCATTCCTTGATGAGTGAGTGGTTGCAACTTAGTACTACATCTACTGTAATCACATTTTATCAGTTATTTGATAAGCAAGCAATTTTTCCTCTGTGTTCACTGTAAGTAAATACAAGACCTATAAGCTACTTGGATCACTATATCTTATATCCTTTCAATGTTGCATTCTTTATTTTCTTCTACTATGAGTAAGATAATATTCATCGTGTATTGATGCCTCATTTTGTTTAACAGTTTTGTAAAATTTCTTCCATATCATTTGATTTTATAAATCGACTCAGACGACAAATGACAGCCTATGTTCTGTTCTGTCATTAATTTCATTTGAGGATTAATTATTATATAACTAACGAAAGAAAAAGCACCTTTCAAAACATCCCTTTATATTCCTGATGCCTTGACATTACTCTTTGAGCCTTAAGTGTAATCTTAGGAACAACATGAAGGACACCAATCCTCTTTAGAGAACCAACTCTTGTAGACACAAATCCCCTTCTTTAGGGCACCAACCCTAGGAAGCACCAACTCCCTTGTTTTAGGGCACCAACCCTAGGAAGCACCAACTCATTTCTTTTAGGGCACCAACCCTAGGAAGCACCAACTCGCTTGTTTTAGGGCACCGACCCTAGCAAGAACCAACTCCCTTTTTTTCACTTTCACACTTTACTTAGTAAAGGATATGAATCCTTCCTTGGTCCTCCCTTCCACCCTCACTGCATAAGTATCTTTAGTTTTATTTCTTGGACTCTGCTTCTGCTTTTGGTCTTCTGATCTGGACTGCAAAGACACTTTATTCTCACCATTCTTTCTTGTTTATATAGTCTTCCAACTTGTGTGAATTTGAACCATTGTATCTTTTGACAATGAACCATTGTACCCTTTCATTTAAATGATAATATTGAACTTTAAATAATATCATTTTTTTATTTATTCTTTATTCATTATGCTCGTGATTTAACTCTTTTTTAATCATGATTGTGTATCGGTTCATTGGTCTATAGATCTTGAATTGTTGTGAATTCGAGTCTTAATTAACATATGCTCCCTTCAATCCAAAATTCGTGTGACCATGAGCTCTAAACTACGAGCTTAATCTCCATTTGTGCTTCCTTCTTTAAGCTCCTTACGTTATCAAGCGATCGGTGCTAGATTCATGTCCTTCTTTTCTGTTAGGACCATATGTTGTGGCTAATATATTAGGGTGCAAATCCTATTCTACACTCTAGCTCGAAGACACTTTTTATTCACCAAGTGACCACATACTATAACTAGGAGTTATCCCAGTTAGTTCTTAACCCAACACAACTTCATAACGTCCATATGACTTTGACCTGTGACTGAGAGTGACTACATATGAGGCTTTATCGTGGAATTTCAATCTCATTCGTTGATTCTTTTTCTTTTGATCTTGATTTTACGGTGTGGAGTTAATCTCTTGTTGAATGGACGATTCTCGTTCACTCTAGGACTTTGACGATTTGTGACTCCAGGTTACTAGAACTATGAAGTAGTTCAATTCCTCCTAACTTTTACATACTGAATAAGTGATAAAACGACGATAACTGCTTGTTGCCGGTTAACTCCTCATGCTTACTATATTCTTCCACTATGCTTGATCAACAATTGAGAATTCTCCTGATGTAGATCAACGATTAGCGTTACTTCATGATTCTGGCCTTCGACAATTAGCTGATAACAAAAGCTTGGATATCCCTAAATTTAGCAATCCTGGAGTGACGTGGCTTGTTGACGTCACTTAATATGACATGGACCCTAATTCTGTGTGCCACATGTCACCCTGATTCATGACTTTCAAGGTCCTTATGTGCCACATCGACCTTGACATTTGTCACCACCTGATTGGGCCACATGTCCTTGCTGACATGGTCCTACTATTGTGTTACATGAATTATTTTGATCTTCCTATTAGATCGGGTGGCTGGCGGGATTTCACAGTTATGGATTTTTCACTTCGTGGCTTTGGGAACTTTGACACTTTTATATCAACCTTCGATCATCGCAGAAGTGCCTAATAGGTTTTACCACCGTTTGATATTTTCTTGTCTTGATCTGACGACCTCTGTTTACTCTGGGACTTCATGCCTTTGGCCCCACTTATTTTATCCTTCCACTTTATGTCGATCAACGGTTGGTGGGATTTTCTAGCTCTTCATTTGATCCGACGGTCGATAGGAGTTTGTTACTTTGGGGCTTCAGGTATTCCTACATGATTCAGACTTGTTTTTGCTGGAGTGGTCAGTGCTGGAGTTGACTGCTTCATCCAACGGTTGAGAGCTCACCCATAGGGATCTTAGATCGATGGTCTGCATGAGTTTGTTTACTTCGAGACTCTAAGATATTTTGGCTTACCCTGTCCTTCCACTAAACTCGATCGAATGGTTGATAATTCACCCGAAGTCCCTCCTTGATCTAATGACTGGCGAGATTTCGTGACTTCGTTATCCTTCCTTGTCCCCAATGTTCTCCGAAGTGGTGAAGTGGCGAAGTTCTTTTGTCCGCTACTTGATCCAATGGTCCATATTGCTACTGCTTCATATCTGACAGTTGAGATTTAATCCTTCCCAAACTTTGACTTCACCTCGATCTAACAATCCTAGATTGTCTTGAACTGAGAATGAACGGCTCCTGTAACTCGATCCTTTACAATGGATTCTTCTGTGTAGGCTCTATCTTCTGCATGATTTGACGGTCCAGGATTGTCTTGAGAACTACATCAACAGACAAGATTCTTCCTTGATTCTTTTGGAGTTTACTGTGGGGATTTCAATCCCGATAGCACTTCTGTAATGTGCTCTCCCTTTTGACCTTTCCTTCATCCTTTCCATGCTCCGATTATGTGTGTGTATTCTTTGTAGAATATCCCCACTATATATCCTAAGCTTTAGGAGCATATGATCATTCGTTGATCCTATCATGATCAATAGTTATTATGAATTACTTTTGCCCCAAGGTGATAATCCTTTCTCTTTGATTACTATACATGTTTGACTCATGTTTCCATCAATGACAACACACAATCAATAATGCCAACACTTGACACCCAATTGGTCCATGATCTCTATTTAAAGAGCATGGGGGGTCATTTGTTGTTGATCAATTGTGAGAAAATCATATGTAAATAGTTTCCTTTTGCATTAATATATTGCCTCAAGTGATCGTGTTGTTTGGGGTCATATATTTTCTCCTTATTTGAGGGTTTTAACCACGTAATGCATTAGTGTATTGATCTTTGATCTGTTTGTGTGAGTGGTTGCTTAAGGTATTCAACATGTGTGGAAATACCAAGTTTATCAAATATGATGTATTCAATTAGTTTTGAATTTAACTCAAAAGTTGTTTAGGCTATTAACTTGACTCATATTCATAGGAGTTTGAATGCATCTGTTGACAAATGTGTTAATTTTTCTACATGTCCAAGAAACAATTCTCAAGAAGACCACCTTGATTTACTTGTCATATCTTTGTATATATATCACATACTTGATAATGAGGATCCTTGATAATCAACTAATGAAACCTACAAACATAGAAGTATCGCCCATCTTGAAGACAACTCCTATCCCAAAAGGATTATCCCCTTAGAGAATATATATTCTCCTAGAAATGCTTGAAATAAAATGAGGCTTCATGCGAAACCTCAAGGAAAAATATTAGGGAAACCATTGCAATAAATGTTGAGTCGGATAAAACCCTAAATATTTGTGCATATAATCTAATTGTATAAAAAAGGAAAGAGATTAATTCTTTACCTCTTTTCTAAATTCATTGATGTTTTTGCATGGTCTTATAGTGATTTGTGTGGTTTTGATCTAGGCACTATTCAACATTTCTTACTAATCAAACTCGACACCATACATGTATGGAAAAATGGTGTCCAATTAATCTTTCCTTTGAAGCCTCCATCATAAAAGAACCCAAATAGATGCTTGATGCACATATTATATGTCTAGTTTGTTATTCCAAATGGATTGTTGATTTAGTTTCTAGTTGAAGAAGAACAAGGATGATAAACTATGTGTGTGATTTTAGATATCTTAACAAGGCTAGTGTTAAGGATCAATTTTGTTTGCCTAATATGGATATTTTCAAGTCCCCACAGTGTGCCTTACGATTGTGCACCTCTTGAGGGCGTGTGGCACTGCGACGTTTCTCACTTGGCTCCTTGGAAACACCAAGGATACTTTGTCTAGACTACGCCTCTTCACCTAGAGCATACCCATACTTTGTTCTAGGCTACTAGCGAGTCACACTCCTCCTCTAGTGCAACTCTTGTATACTTAGGCATTCATTAACTAATTAACACTTAGTCATTTTTAAGCACACATCCATGAGAAACCAAGATAATTGTGGAACAGAAAAAATATAAACATAGATATAGTGTGGGTGGAACGAATTGTGCCTAACACCTGGCTAAGTCTTTGTTATTGTGAAACATTTACAACATGATCACCATCGACTCGGTTTACAACAGGGCAGAGTCTAACTACTCGCCTCACCTCACCAAGACAGTCATACATAGATCGTCATCGAGACTCTACTTCTCAATTGTATCCATAGCCACCTACGGTACACCTGAGACGAGCCTCCAACTGTAGACTTGTTGTCTCTTCATTTTCATAAACTCTGCCTCTTCATTTCCACAGACTTACAGATTTTGGTTTTGCCTCACACATGCCTCCAACAGACCTATGTTTTCAGACTTAGCCAAAATCTTCCCAAGAGAAGTTTTCCCAACTATGTCCAATGAATCCACCTCAAGGAAACACAAGTCCTCCCAGAGTGGAGAAAATTGTCTCCTTGAGGGAGATGCCTCCTTTCGTTTGCCTCATAATTGCAGAGGTCTTTCTCTCCTTATCTTGCCCAAAGCTTTCCTTGCTTGGTTGTACGCCCTTGTTCTCTTATAAGCTCTCCAAATTTCACCATCGCGAACCATCACGTCTTTTGGGGGTGTCACCCCCCTTCGCAAACCCATGTCCAAATGAATCATCGTGCCCCTTCGTGGACCCAGTCGCCCAAATGTATCATCACACCCCTTCGCGGACCCAGTCACCCAAATGAACCCATGCACTCGTCAACTAGTGTGCCCCTTAGGACTGGCATGCCCAACCTTGGTGCACCCCAAATGCCTGACTCATCCTCTTGGATGTGCACACCCTTTAGGTGAGTTAGGCTGGCTCTCCTAAGTGTGCCCCTCATTCCTTAGTCAATTTTTATTTGTTGATGGAGATGCCAAGTCTTGTCCTCAACTCTTCGTCAATTCATATATTGTTTGACTTGCGTCGCAAGGCACCTTGGGTGGAGTCATCCCTTGGCATGTCGTACACCCAAGGAACCCCAACTCACCCCTATATGAAGATGTTCATCTCCTCATTCACACTGATCATACTACTTGCCCGATTCAAACTATGGTGGAAATGCAGGTGCCTGAGATAAGTTCCCGAGGCCTTACATCCTCGCCCACCTCAAGTCATTTTTTTCCTCGACAACATCCACAAAATATATGATCTCCAAGTTTCTACCCGAACTCGTGCCTCCGCTGCAAGTAAGTCTATTGGAAACCCTAAGTTTCGTGCCAACTGGAAACTCCAAATTTCTATCAAAGTAGAAACTCCAAATTTCCAACTCGCAATGCGATCATTCACAAGTTATGCAACCATCCACACTTCCCTCTGCCCAAATTTGTGTGCATCCAAATTGTCCACAATGATGGAAAGACATATTCTTCCCAACTCTATTCGTAAAGTCTAAGCTGCCACTGCCAGACTGCGGTGATCACTTTTCATTTCGCTTCTGCTATCGTTGCCTCAACTACTGTTGCAACCTCAACCAAGACTTAAAAAATTTCTAAGTGTTTAACTTCTGTGAACTTTCTATTAATCCCATAATTCAACAAAACTCTGTCATGTCTTTGCACAATGCTACCCTCCATGAATTGGACTGATTGGGTAGCTAATCCAATCGTCATGCCCAACTCATGAGAATGTACTTCATCACGCTCAAACTTAGTCTTTTCTTTTTGCATTTCTATCATTCCATCTAACTCCAAAGACTAAGGCAAGTGTCCATCCTTGCCTCATCGGTGCTTCCATCGTCTGATCTTCGTCAAGGATATCCTTCACAATGTCTAAGTGTTGCACTTTCAACCTACTAGTGCATCTGTAATCTTAATTCCTTCCACGATTTGGTCCATCTATGCAACGATATAAGACCAAGGCAAGGTTTCCCCTCACCTTGCTGCACTATGAAGTCACCCCGAAGAAAAGTCATCTGCGACAACTTGACTCCACTATCCACCTCATGGCACAGTTATCCAATCTACCCCAAGAGTTGCACATCGAAACTTCCTTTGACTCACTACACCATCACCCATACGTATTGCATCTACCTCTCTATGCCTTGGAATGGTTAGGCTTCACCCTCAACCATTCTTCCCAAAGTAAAAGAAACACCCATGCCCAAGCTCACCTTCTTTTGTCAATTCACCTCAACTCACCTTCTTTCGTCAAGTCACCTCAACGCAACTCAAAATATGTGATGAGTGTGGCCAACATGCCTACACTCACCAAATGTCCCAAACAAACTATAAAAATTGCTCCAAGTAGAATGAGTCACCTCAAAGAGATTTTGTGCCTTAGGCACATCTGAATCAATACTATGGCATTGTCATCATGACTCGTCAAGTCACCACATGAGTGAAAAAATATGGTTAGGAAATCAAGCTTCGTGGTGCCTTTCCCATCCTCTTAGATTCGTCACATCCAGACTTCACTTCCCGTTTCACTGCAACGATCTATCCAACTCACTTCATCAAAAAGTTAGGCAACTTTCCCAAGCCACCTTCATGGCTGCATCCAAATTTGCCGAAGTCCACCATAAGACTCGTCCAAGTAGGTTGTCCTAACTCTCCACACATTCACCCAACCAAGGAATCCCAAACTGCTGCAATACTTCTTTGAATATGCACCATTTGAGTCACCCTCAAGTCTGTTGGTTCTCACCACGGAAACAAAATGCAATTGAACCACCAAGTCATCTGTCTTCCCTTCAAAGAACTCACTACAATGCTTAGGAAATGCAAGAACTCAAAACCAACCATACCTTTCCAAAAACATCGTTTGCTGCAACCATGTTCTAAGTTTGTTGTCTTGGACCTTCACTTGCCCAAGAAATTGACTCTCCGCATGAACTCACCTCAACCACCATCCGCTGCGATACAAGGCTAAGTCCATCTGTCCAATTCAAAAATATTTCTGATTCCCAAACTTCGCATGCAACTGGTCGAACTCATTTCCAATGTCTTACCATCTCCACACCTTGACTTCTTCCGATTCAAGGCACTATGCACCCACCACACAACTGTCAAGTCATATTGCTACTGAGCGATTTTCCTAACTTTGCGAAGAGCTACCTCAACCGAACGTTGTGGTCTACCCGCCAACAACCCAACTCAACTTAATTTTTGTTCTTAGTGATGCACGACACAAAGACATCATGATGGAAATGTTCCCAACCAGCTACTTGTTGCGGAGCTGGTCTAGGTCGCCCTAGGTCATCCAATGCACCCAAGTGCTTCACCTCGTTGCAACTCAAAATTACTCGCCTTTCAGGATCACTTATGTGATTTCCCTTTACGTTTCACTTCGCTGATCACTTCTACGGTTATGTGATCACCCACCCTGTCCAAGTGCTTCATTTCACCATAAACTCTGCTCTCGATCTGCACAAGGTGTGTGGCCAACTCAACCTTCCCACCATACCGTCAACCGAAACTCTGTCATAAGTATGATGCAAAGCCTGCGATGAACAAGTTCGCTCCACTGAACTATTCACCAAGTCTGTGAGTGTTCCCACTAAACTATCTTCGCAATAAGTTTCCTTCAAAGTTTTCTTTGATACCATATGTCATGTCTCGACAATGTGCCTTATGATCATGCACCTCTTGAGTGTGTGAGACATTGCAATGTTTCTCACTTTGATGTTTGGAAACACCAAGGCTACTTCATCCAAACTACACCTTTTCACCTAGAGCATACCCATACTCCATTCTAGGCTACTGGTGAGCCACACTCCTACTCTAGTTCAACTCTTGTATACTTAGACATTCATTATATGCTTTACTACTTAGTATTTTTTAAGCATGCATCCATGAGAAACCAAGAGAATTGTGGAACAAATGAAAGAGAAACAAAGATATAATGTGGGTGGCACGAACCATGCTTAACACCCGGTTAAGTATTTTTTATTGCAAAACATCTACAACATGAGCACTACCGGCTTGGTTTACAATAGGGCATAGTCAAACGACTCACCTCCCCTCACCAAGCCACTCATACATAGATCGTCACCAAGACTCTTTGTCATAACCATATCTGTATCCACCTACAATGCACCTCATATGTGCCTCCAAATGTAGACTTTTTTTCTCTTCGTTTCCACAGACTCTGCCTCTTTGTTTCCGCATAATTCACAGATTTCAGTTCTGCCTCACACATGCCTCCAATAGACATGCGTTTCCATACTTAGCCAAAATCTGCCCAAGAGAAGTTCACCCAACTCTGTCCAATGAATCCACCTCAAGGCAACACAAGTCCTCCTAGAGTGGAGTGACTTGGATCCTTGGGGGAGTTTCCTCTCTTTGTTTTCCTCAAAATTGCAGAGCTCTTGCTCTCCTTGTCTCACCCAAAAACTTTCCTTCCTTGGTTATGCGCCCTTGTTCTCTTATATGCTCTCCAAAGGTCACCATCACAAACTGTCATGTACTTTGGGGGTTTCATGCCCCTTCATGAACCCATGTCCAAATGAATTGTCATGCCCCTTCGTGGACCTGATCGCCCAAATGAATTATCGCACCACTTCACAAACCTGGTCACCCAAATGAACCCATGTGCTCATCAACTATCATGCCCCTTGGAACCAGTGCACCCAACCTTGGTGTGCCCCTCATGTCGACTCACCCCATCTTTCAAACCGACTCATCCTCTTGGGTGTGCATGCCCTTTAGGTTAGTAAGGCCGACTCTCCTAAGTGCGCCCCCCATGCCTTAGTCAATTTTCCTTCATTGATGGAGTTCCCAAGTCTTTCCCTCAACTCTGTGTCAATTCATCTATCGTTTAACTTGCGTCACAAGGAACCTTGGGTGGAGTTGTCCCTTGGCACATCATGTGCCCAAGGAACCCAAACTCACCCCTATATGAAGAAATATGTCTCCTCATTCGCACCAAGCATCCTGCCTACCCGATTCAAACTGTGGTGGAAGTGCACATGCCTAAGCTAAGTTCCCAAGGCCTTACATATATGATTTTACAACAAGTGGTAGGATCCCAAATGATGTCCTTACTGGATATATTTTGAAGTTATTATGAAATTAGACTTAATCATAAATACAGATTTAAGATATCATTTACCATGCACTGGGGCACTTTTTCATACAATCGTATGCCCTTTGGCCTGATTAATTCAGGGGAAACCTTTCAAAGGGCCATTCACATCACATTTTATGATCTCATAGGTGTCATAAAGAGAGTTTACCTTAATGATCTTACTATTTATTTTAAGATTCATGATGATCAGTTTGACCACATAAGGGAAATCTTCCTTCACTGCAAGATATTTGGTATCTCTTTAAATCCTATATATATATATATATATATATGGCGTTACTATTGAAAAAATACTTGGTCACAATATTTCTTATACAAGAACAATGTTTGATCATGAAGGTTTAAATTAATTCAAAATATACATGCTCATTCCTCTAGGAAAGACATATAATGTTTTATGGGTAAACTCAACTTTGTTAGAAGATTCATTCCTAAATTTTCACAAATTCTTAAACTCATTCACAATTTGTTGAAAAGGGACCACAAATTTGCTTGGATAAATGACGCTAAGGTAGCGTTTCAATGAATAAAAGATGTCATATCCTTTGCACCTAGTCCTAAAAAACATGATTTTTCCAAAGAATTGATCATTTATACTAATACAACTGAAAATGTTATTTCAACATTTCTAATTCAATGGGATCTCCGATATTTTGGAAGGCCAATTGCTACATAGAAAAAACAAATCATCTTGGAAAAGCATGCTTTCTCTCTTGTTAAAGCATTGGAAAAACTTTGGCACTTTATTCTTTGGGACAAACCAAGGTAAAAGTACCTTTACCTGTTGTTAAATTTTTGCTTTCCCAACCTCTCCTTTCCAATAAATTAACATAGTGGTCTACCAAGATATAAAACATGATTCAAATATTTCAACCTTGAAAACTACAAAAGTTAGAGATCTAACCTTGCACTTATCCCAACATGTTGATTCATATTCCTAATCTGATGATGATGAATATGATCTTTAAACCCATTTTTTGTTGATTTTTAAAATTAGATCAACCTCAGTATCAAGAAATCATATAACTTTTTCAGAATCAGTGATGCCCTTTCAATTTAGAGGCAAATGAACACGAGCATTTGAGGTGATAGGCCAGTAAGTATATAATCCTTGATGATCAATTATTTAGTAAATCATTTGATGGCATACTATTTTGATGTTTTGGACATAATGAAACTAAAATATTTGGTTTACAATTTTCAAAGGTTCCTTGAAATTTATTCAAAGTTTTGTCGCATGTCAGTGCTTTGCTAAAAAAGGAAAAAAAATAGTGACACCCCTAAACCTTGTTTTTCGTAGTTTTCCTTTCGATAAATGTGGTTTATACTTCATTGATCCAATTAATCCCCCAACCTTTGTTGGTCACACTTTTATCTGAAACCCTATAAATTATTTTGCAAAGTCAACAAAGGTTGTTCCTTTAAAGAATGCAAAGGACAAACAATGGTCCATGTACCGGTGGAAGATTCAACAACTACTGCTGCTCCTGCTTCCTCGGGCGGTACCCCTGGTTGAGGAGTTACTCATAATGCTGCCAAGATATCTGTAGAGTAGGTAATTACTTTTATATAAACTAACACCTTTTCCAAACTTGGATTGCAAACAAAATTTGTAGGTGATAATGGATTTGCCTTTATTCTTTATTTCTAGTAAGTTTGCTTGATTTTAGTAGACATATCATGTTGTTCATTTTACCTTCTCTACTTACCATCCTCAAGGAAATGGTTAAGAAAAATACACCAATAAAATTCTCTTTAAAATTTTATTAAAAAATCCACAAGAGATAAACCTCATGATTGACATGATTAGCATTTGCATGCTCTTTAGGCGAACATAACCATAACAAAAATTAGCATTGAGGAAACCCCTTTCTAGCTTGTATATGGGTGGGAAGTTATAATTCATATTCAATTTGAGATTGCATCTCTAAGACTTACCTTTTAGGTAGACGAATCCAATGTTAGCCACCTCCAACTAAGACACAATGCTTTGTTGACCATGGAATAACAAATAAATTTTGCACTACATAAGTTGGAAAGAAAAAGAGAATATGTTAAAAGACATTATGATAAAAGAGCCAATCCTAAGAAATTTAGTATGGGACAACATGTTTTACTTTGGGATATTGCGAATGAACCTAATGGAAGCATACATTCCAGAAACTTAGATTCCTTGGATATTTTATTATCTAGGATATCTCTAAGACTTACCTTTTAGGTAGAATAATCCAATATTATCCACCTCCAACAAAGACACGGTGCCTTGTTGACCATGGAATATCAAATAAATTTTGCACTACATAAGTTGGAAAGAAAAAGAGATTATGTTAAAAGACAATATGATAAAAGAGCCAATCCTAAACAATTTAGTATGGAACAACATGTTTTACTTTGGGGTATTGCCAATGAACCTAATGAAATCATACATTCTAGAAACTTAGAGTCCTTAGATATTTTATTATCGCTTATGACTTGGGAAATAATGTTTACTAATTGAAGGATGACCAAGAGCGGTTGTTCTCTTACATTGTGAATGGGTCAAATTTAAAGTGCTATTTTTCTCCTCAAATAGCTAGATACTAGATAAAATAGAAAATCCAAATAAAAAAATTACTAAAAAAGTTGCAAATAATTGTTAATTATTCTATTTCTTGAATTTTGATGTAGTTGACTTTGTTCGTTTGATTTGTTTGGTTTCCTTTTTAACATTATCTTAGTTGATTTCAAGGCAATAAACACTCCAGTAACGAAAATATAATGCATTATTTTACTAACTAGACTTACAGGTTGTTACAATGGAAATAACAAGATCTAGAGATATAAGTACTAGATCAGATTCAAAACAGTGTAATTTGTGGGTATATATCCTATTCAAGCGCTGGAATATTTTTCCCAAGTTCTATTTCTTCACTTGCTTCATTCTACGATCAAAGCTTTGATATCACATTCATTTTGATTGTTGTCACTTTCAACGCCATTTCAAAACACTATTCATTGTTGTTGCACATAAAGATCTTATCACCAATTCCAAACATATTCAAATCAATTATTCCTACCATATTTCAATATCATATTTAAGGTATTAGTCTATGAAATCAAAGATAATAAGTTACGACTTGAATGTATCAGTCGAACTTGTGGAAGTTTCCAAATGCTGACCACATTTTTGTTCATCACACCCGATTCCAAAGATTTGCAATCCACCCCTATTTTTTTGAAATTGTTGAAGCAAAAGCACCTTACCCAAACCATAAATTTGTTTTGTCTAAATTGCCATTGAAAGGGAACTAAAGGTCCCAACATGTAATTTGCATTGGAGTTGCAAGGATGAATTGGTGTGATTTATGGGTTTTGATGTTCATGTTCATATTTGGGTTATATAATGGTTTCTTATGGTGATGCTTTTGCACTCATGCTTTCAATTACTTCTTATTGCATAGTTGTTTGAGGTTAGCATTATGATGTGGTGATGATTTTAATGTTGCAATTGTCATTTTCATGATTATTGTTGCTAAATGTTAGTAATCAACTTCAAACGCTCAGAACAATAAGTTCTAATAGTCATCCCTATGATGATGATCATTTGATGATTTAGTCAATGCTTCAATGGTGATATGGTTCTTCAGTAATTTTGTACAAGCGCTTATAAAAAAAATAGAAGCAATGGCTAGTAAAAAAATTAATCTAACCTAAATTCCTAAGGGATAATCTTACTTATGCTTTACACTACACTTTTGATTACTTTGCTATATGCTAAGTGGTATGTCCATGGTGTGGAAGTGGTCGTGAACTAACCTAACAACCTAACTTGAATCTTCACCCACTTGCATTACTTGCAAAGTATTTTGACATTGGATGTGATTATGTAAGGGATGCATGATAGACTTGGTGGTAGTGTTAGATTTGATAGGGATCTATTTTCATAGAAATTGGCCCATATTTAGCCACATGTACCATTTATATTATTAAGTAATGGAATTACTACCACAAGCATTTACATCGAGTTCTTTTGTTTTTTGATGCCTCACTCAGACTGTCGATCTAGATCCAACGATGGAGGATGATCAATGTGGGTTCATGCCAAACATAATCTACTTTTTCCAAGGCATTTTCATTGCTCACCTTCCTGAAGTGAAGCTCTGTGGCATTTTACAATTCACCTTTGTTTTGGCCTTGTTAATGGATTTTATTGGCCACCATTATTGGCCCTCTAAGTAATAAACTTAGGATTGTGGATCCTTTATACAAATAGTTGGATTTGGTGTGATTTTTTGTTGGTGTTGTTGCAGTTTGAGTTGTTATTATCTCTATGGAAAGTTGACACCATTGTTTTGACCTCTTCTTTGACAATGTAAAGGGCATGCTAAGATGCAAGCATTGTTTCTATAGTTATATGGTTCGAATTATGAAATTGTTTCAATTCACTCTCCTTTCCCTTGCATTATCCATATTCCTTCTTCAACCCATATGTTTACCCTTATTGGGCATTTCCTAGTGTGAATAATTCACCCATCGTTGCATTTAACCCTAATATGTGTGTGTTAATGTGCTCTAATTGCAATTTTTTTATTTGGTCATGATATCAAATGTTATGGGTGACATTTGTTTTAACTAGTTAACACGACCCAACTCGTTTTCTTGTGTATATTTCGATGGACCCATTATAGATGAGCTCCAATATCACACACCTCATACAGATGCAATGAAATCATGGTTATATGTGAAGTCAAGTATTTGTAATTTTAAGATGATCATGCAAGAGTTATTATTTTACGAAGAGATCTCTGATTTTAATACCCTCGTAGCTACCAATGATTGATTTTATTCTCTTTGTGTGCCTAACTTATGCCCATGCATATGCTCTCATAATTAGCTTGTTCAATTTTGAACCTTCATGGAACTCTCTATTTCTCTATTTGATTTGGATTCTTAGTCTTGCATGCACAACATTTAGCTTCTCATTGCATTCATTCGATACCCTACCTTGACCTAACTTATTGATAGTTTCAATAGTTGACTAAGAAAAGTTTAATGTATCCTTTCACCTATAAAACAATTTAGAAAACATATACATTGTAGCTATAACTCTACATGTGCATTTGGAAGAATGCATGTTCAATTTTCATGGGTTTCTTTGAGTGATTATGTGTTTACTGTGCATTTGAATGACTACATATTTAGAGTATATTGTGATAGGATATATCTCGCTAATTGAGAAATTGTTTGATTTCATAACAATGTTGTGTTATTATTTTGTTAAAAGAGGGCCCACTTCCCTTATTTCACATGCATTGATATTGTTATGTTGCTCATAATATGAGTTGTGGTTGCAAATCTTCATTATTTTAAAGAGACCATTGTATTGATGCAATTGTACACATTGTTGCTAATTATGTGGTTGTCTAAACATGAATTATATGAATAGTGATATACAAATTAGTCGAGTGAAAAGGAAAAAGAAGCAAAACCACTGACCATATAATTCAACAGGAAATAATGCAAAGGATCCTATGCATGTATTGCTTCCTCTTCTGCTTGATGATGACATTCCTAAATGGGCCTACATATCCATTATAACCAATGACTATGTTTCCCTTGATAAAGCCATGATGTATGCCATTTTCAAATCTACCGGTTTACTACCCCCTATGCCCAATGATGCCCTAGATTTTGATTGTGATGATTAATTTGTGCTTCCTCAAGAACAACCAAAAGAACATGTTAATGATATTGTTATTTTTGACACTCTACTTGATGTTGTACCTCTAAGCATACCATCTTTTGATATGTATTTACACCCCTGGCCTAAGGATGGGAGACCTCCAATATTTAGAGCTTCTTTAGTTCCATCCTAGGCATGAGGTTGTAATTTTTGTGCTTCTATGTGTGGATTTTTATATATTTGGACATATTGTTACTATAACACGATGTTTAATGGACACTTGTTATTTTTTTAATTTTTATATATTTGGACATATTGTTACTATAACATGATGTTTAATGGACACTTGTTATTTTTTTTGACATGGCAATATGATATCTTCGATTTGAAATCCTATATATATATATATATATATGAATGATGTCCAAGCCTACTTACTTTTTATTTACACATCTTATGTGTCTTTTAAGTAATCTCTTCTCTTAATGATGTTTTTTGAAAATATTATTTTTTCTTATAGTTTTCTATAATCATGTAATCGTAAATTTGTAACTATTTTACAATAAAATCTAAAACCTAAACCAATCTTAGTTAACCTTATAGATTATTGCTTGGTTGTCTAGATCTTAGTTAGATTAATCTTTCAAATAGAAATCTCACTATTGGTTTATCTATGATGAAAGGATATGAAGATCAATAGTTCAAATCGTAAAGAGAAAGAAAAAAGTGTTGGCGTGGATATTCCAAGAATTAACTTGAATGTTGACTTGGTGGGTGCAGTGAATTTTATTTAAATAATACACACTTTTATATTAAAATTGTAGTATAATATTTTCTGATAGATATGTATATATTTTTATTTTTGACAACAACATTAGAAGCACAATTCAAGAAAGGGGACAAGGTGAAATTGTTGGATCTATGTAATGGGGAAGTTGTCTATTTTTTCTATTTTTTAAGAATTCTTTCCCTTTCAATCCTCCATGGAGTGAAATTTGGCTTTGAAGATGACAATGCCAATATAATTAATATCACAATAAACTTGAATGCAAAATAAGATAAAGGTGGATGGTTTTAGGCATTTAAAATAGAAATTAGAATGTTTCATATAGTGGCTTGTGAAATATTTGAAAAAAAAAATGTAGAAGTACTTTTAAGTTGACGACTTCAAGATTAGTACTTGATTTTTGAGAATATTTTTTTATTCATTTAAAATTGAGTGGTGAATTTTTTATTAGAGATTTTGTAATGATTATACAACTTGCAATTTTTTCTTGGGTAATATATTCTAGGAAAACCCCAAGTACTTTTCCTCATTTAAAGATGATACCCAAAGTAAATCTTAGATTCTTCAGGGTACAAGGCCAAGTAAACAACAAAACTCAAAGTCATTGCAACAATGTACTCATTATAAGCTCAACATGTCACTTACATGAATATAACCTTAATGAAAAGAGTAACACTTCATCCCACAACCACTCAAACTAAATCAAATTAACATTACAAAATATATATATATATATGGTAAAACATCACTTACATTTCCTATATATTTCTCCAATGTTTCCGATGATGCTCGAATGTTTTAAGTGAAGTTATATGTTCCTTTTTGTTATATTATTTATTTAACAAGTTACATCAAATTTATTATATTGTTTAACGAGTTACATCAAATTTAATGTGTTTTGGTTTATCTTAATGTATGATGAGGTTTATTAATGTTTATTCAAAAAAATCACTTCAGAAATGATAATGTTACGTATACATTTCAACTTGTCACTAAAATCATTTAAATAATGCAAGCTAAATATTTAAATGTTTTTTCACATATCTCTTTAATATTTTTCAATGATGCTTTACTGTTTTAATAAAAGTTATGTGCAAGTTAAATATTTATATGTTTTCTCACATATCTCTTTAATATTTTTCAATGATGCTTAACTGTTTTAATATTATCTTTCCTATATTATTTAATAAATTAAATTAAATTTGATTTAGCTGCTTAACTGTTTTAATATTATCTTTCCTATATTATTTAATAAATTAAATCAAATTTGATTTCACTTTGATCTATATTGATGCATATTAAGTTTATTAATGTTTGTATAAATAACATATTTTAGAATAAAAATGTTAAATATATAATAATATAGATAATATTTTATTTAATTGATATTGGAGCAGTGATAATGTGAAATAAATTTGCTTCATCATTGAGTACTGAAAACCTACACACTCAAATACATATTACTAATTTCTAATATATTATGATATACTATGGACCTGGTTTAGGGATCCGAAATGTCCAAGTAAAGGATTTTCCGAGAAATCTTGATATATACTATTATTTTATCAATAATAATTAATTAAAATTTGAGTAAAATTAATTATTTTAAAAAGTCTATCAATACTAAATGATTTTTTATGGTTAAAAAAAAATAAAATTAATGATTAAATAAATTAATAAATGTATTGCATAATATGATTAACAAAAATTAATGATGAAATAAATTAATAAATGTATTGCATAACATGATTAGTGGTAAATCATTTACTCATTAATTGACTTGTCTTATTTGTCAATAATTTTATTCTTCTAATATATGATTGAAAATTATTTATTATTGGTAGTATTTTATAAAATAGTTATTTATATACAAGTTTTAGTATCTTTTTTTATAATTATAAAAATCTCAAATTGTAATAGTGATGGGTCTTGGCTTTTGGGGTTACTCCAAAAGTGTTTTCATCTTGCTATGAGAGCACTATGTATCCTAGCCCATTGGAAATGCTTCATGTACATATGTATGACTTAATTTGGGTGTATACTTGACCTTGGATAGAGTGTTAACATAACACCCTTACCTTGGAGGTTGTTACCCTAATTTGCATGATGAATGACCCATTGGATGCACTAGTTGTTCGATTATGAGAGGTACCTGCCTAAGAGGAGAAATGTACACTTAGCCCTCAGAGCTCGAGACTATGTGCTATACACCTTGGAGGTTGGACACTTGACTTGAGGATGATTGGGTTAAGGAGCATACTTCAAGGAGGTTGGTGATAGACCCTGACACATATGTTGAGGAGGAGCATCGGATGTTAATGCCCACATTGACACACATAAGAGGAGCATTGGGTACACAAGAGAATACGTGGACACAGTTAGAGGAGATACACCTTGCATGAGGGTACTTCTATAGCAGACCACTGTGGAGGAAGAAACATTAGATTAACAACTTAATGTTGGAGAGTATACCATCTTAGAGGAGGGAACTAAGCCCAATGAGAATCATACTTGGAGGGAGTTTCACTTTGGGGGTTGGATAAACCCTAGTTTGACACATGTACATCCTTGTATTGTAGAGCACTCCATGCGAGTTTTCCTTGTTGGTTACTTGTATGGACTTATGTCCTTGTTTTATGTGAGCCTCCTTGATCTACTCTATATATAAAAGGAGGAGAAAGCTATGTAATTATTATCATCATTGTATTCTACCCTTTGTATTGTCTTGGAGATGTCTTGTAGGGAGAAAGATGTTACAGATCATGAGGAAACCCTAAAATCATGACGTTAGGGTTCACGCGAAAACCCGAGGAGGGAGAGAGAGAGAGAGAGAGAGAGAGAGAGAGAGAGAGAGAGAGAGAGAGAGAGAGAGAGCTTGTGTGATTCCATGGTTTTCTCTTGTGATGATAGGGTTTGTGCCATGCATGTGAACCCTAAACAAGAACATGATGTTGGGCATGATGATGGTTATTATGACTCTTTTTGTAGCACTAGGATTTCTACCCTAGTAGAAGACATGGAGAGTGGAGCTAACAACTTGCATGATTTTGGAGCCTTGATCTTTTAGGATGTTATTCTAGGGAAAGATCATGAAGAGACTAACTTGATGAATCTTGAGCTTGGTATGATGCGTTGCTTGAAATAAGACTCAATTTGTGTATCCTTGAAATTCATGGAGGTCTTGGTGTTTATATTAATGCAAGAGTTGAAGACCTAGGGTTGGAGGACTCAAACCCTAAGACAAACATGTGGATTTTGGGGCTAGTGCTAGAGTTATCTTGCCATGCACTTGTGTGATGCAACATGGCTAGTGTTTGTAAACACTAAGGAAGAAAACAATGATAGTGTGGAGAGCTTGTGTGATACAAGCTTGGAGTGTGTGCCAAGGATGACTCACTGGTGTTGATGTTATCATGTTGAGGATCTTTAGTGGAGTGATTCCTAACTAGGAGGAGTTCATGGCTAAGGTTTTTTTATGGTTTCCCTAACAAAGGTTTGGAGAGATTGACTTGTACCCACTTTGTGATAAAGATGTGATATGTACTTATACTTCATTTTTTAGGTATATATGAAGTTTCTATTGTCCAAATTTTGTGTACTTGCATATTTGTTTCATATTTTGTTCATGTTAATTAGACATACCATATAGTTGAATTGGTTAGGTGATTTAACACATATCCTAAAGATAAGAGATCACATTTGTTGTTGTTATAATCCATTGTAATAAGACATTCTAGATCTTTTATATGCCTTGAAAAACATGCCCTAAGGGATGTAGCATTGTGGTATTGAAGTACACTCATATGGTATTTATTCTCTTAGACTGCTGAGTGAAATTGTGTTGCAGGAAAATGAAATATTATTGTTGCAATTTAATTATATTTCAAATCATCCCTAAGGTTGAAATTTAATGGGTATTAGATCCGAGAAACCTCAAGTAAATGAGATGAATTTTTTTGATTGCATTATTTACCTGAATCATAAATTTCTACATGCTATCAAAGATGATTGGACTGAGATTGCCTTCTTGTTGATTTGAAGGCCAGATATTTTAGTTGTTATACTTGGGAGAGGTTGTTGAGTGGTGAAACCCTAATGTGCTTGAGATTAGCACTTGTACCTGTGAGGGGTTTGATGGGTTGAAACCCTAGTTTCTCTTGCGATGAGAGCATGTTTTCACCTATGATAGGTGGTATATATACTACATGGATGGTTGTTATGGATTTATTTTCAATAGATGACATGCCCATGACTACCTATGGTAGGTGGTTGATTTGTTCCATGAGATGACAAAATGATTTCACCTATGATAGGTGGTAGATCTACTTGATTATTTTATGAATGGATTTATTTTCAGTTAGTGAGATACCTAAGAGGACGTATGATAGGTGGTTGATTTCTTCCAATGGATACTAGCATGTTCTACATTTTTGGATGGCATAGATTTATTTTCAATGGTTGTGACACCCATTAGGACTTATGATAGGTCTTTGATTTGTTCCAAAAGATGTTGGTGTGTTTTCACCTATAATAGGTGGAGGATCTACTTCATTGATGGATGGTATGTGATCTATATTTCAGTGGTTGTCTTTCCCAGGAGGACCTATGCTAAGTGGCTAATTTTTTCTAGTACATACCAATGTTTGGAGTGAATTGATGTGTATCATAGGCATGGTTAAACATTTGATTGTTTGTTGATTTTCAGAGCACAATATGGATTGATTCATTATGTATCAATAGATTGATGATTATTGGTTGATTTGTTGTGACTTGAGGGTTTAAAAGACTGGAAACCTTTCTCAATTTCAGTGATTGTTACATATGGATGGATCTTCCAACATTATCCCATGAGGATAGTATTGTTGTACATATTGTACACTTGTGAATATAATGATCATGGATGTGATAGTTGGTATGATGCTAAGCTATTGATGACCTTGTGTATTTGTGCTTTGTACATGGTCTTGGAAAGTGGATATTTCATGTTATATTCTTCATATGTGTACTCTTGACTTGGAGCATTTGGCATTGAAGAAGGGTGTGGAAGATCTAACTTGAATATAGGTTCAAAACTTATGGTGGTAGATGTAATGATTGATTCCAAGCTTGTCGCTGATGGGAGTAGTGGCGAGTACTAATGACATGATTTTTGGATTCTTTTGGGTAGAGGGAGATGACCATGATGACTTGATTCAATATTCTCTCAGAAAGAGGGAGGTGACCTTGTTGAGGTTGTAGCTTTAGTTTTGAAATGTTTTGATTTGCATGAGGGATTCTCATGCTCACAGTTGATCATAACCCTTTACGGGTTGTTGTTCCTTTTACCACAAGCTTAGTATTTCAAGACTGATGAGTTGAGATTGTATGTGTATTTTATGTTGTGCTTTTGGTACATCTAATCCACTTATCTTGATCTTGTTGGAGATGTGATAAATTTGCAGGATGTCCTAATTAGCACTCAATGTGGTGGAAAAATATTTTTGGTTTGTGATGATGACTTTATGGATGCTAGAGTTTTGAAAAGTTATTGTTGGTGTCTTCCCTATTCTAAAGTGATAAATCCTAATCTTGTTGAAATATTTCATTTGCAAATAAGTGAACATAATAAATCTTGGTTGGTTCAACTATCCACGTGAGCTAAGAGAAGGATTATTGTGTTGGTTAAGGACTGTCCAATGGACATGAATTAACTTAACAAAAAGGTAGATTTGAACATCATCTCTTTGGGCTCATATGACTGTTTGATCGATATGGATTGGTTAGACAAGTATAATGTTTTCCTAGACTGCTACAACGAGGCATTCACTTTGATGAGGAAGGGCAACAAAGAAAAGTACAAGGGATTCCATGGCATGTATCTATTAGATAATTTTTATCCGTGAAGTTAAAGAAGAGTTTTAGGAAAGGATATTGGATTTATACAACCCACATGGAAGGGGAATCCAAAGATAAAATGCCAAGTGCTAAAGACCATCTGATATTGAAATATTTTGAGGATGTTTTTTAGAATATACCAAGGTTGCCACCAAAGAGAGACATAGATTTCTCCATTGGTTTGGTTCCAAGAGCTTCCCTAGTGTCCAAGACCCCTTATAGGATGGGCACACCAGAGTTGAAGGAATTGCAGATGTAGCTTGAAGAAGTTTTGAAGAAAAGGTATATATGCTTAAGTGTGTCACCTTAGGGTGCCCCAATGCTCTTTGTGAAAAAGAAGGATGGAACCTTAAGGTTGTGCATTGATTTCAAACAACTAAATAAGGTTACCATAAAGAAAAAATACCCCTCGCCAAGGATTGATTATCTATTTGATCAGTTGAAAGGTGCAAGAATATTTTCCAATATTGACTTGAGGTCAGACTATTATCAAGTGAGAATAACAGAAGAAGATATCAACAAGACAACAACCAGGAAAAGAAATGAACATTATGAGTTTGTGGTGGTTCCATTTGGGCTATCAAATGCACCAACTATCTTCATGTGTCTGATGAATGGAGTGTTCAAGGAATATTTGGACAAGTTTGTAATTTTTTTCTTGGATGATATACTCATCTACTCAAGGTCAAAGGAGGAACATGAACAAAATTTAAGGATGGCGCTACAAGTATTGAGAGAGCATCAATTGTATGCCAAGTTAAGTAAGTGCATCTTCTATCAAATAAAGATTCATTACTTGGGCCATATTTTTTAGAGGAGGGGATAGTAGTTGATCATGAGAAGATATAGGCCATCAGATAATGGCTAGCACCAAAGAATGTTACAGAGGTCAGATTATTGATGGGACTTGCAAGTTATTATAGAATATTCATTAAAGGTTTTTCAAAGATTGCAAATCCAATTACTTCTTTGCAAAAGAAGGGTGTTAAATTCGAATGGACTTCTAAATGTGAAGAAAGCTTTCAAAAACTAAATAATATTTTTAAAAGTGCACTAATCTTGAATATTGCAAACTCGGATGAAGATTTTATTGTATGCATTTATGCATGAAAGGGAGGGCTTGTTGGAGTCCTCATGCAAAATAGGCATGTGGTATGTTATGAGTCAAGAAACTTGAAAGAACATGAGAGGAACTATGCCACACATGATTTAGAATTGGAAACTATTATTCATGCATTGAAAATGTGGAGACATTATCTCATGGGCAAAAAATTTGAATAAAGGACATACCATAGTGTTCTGAAACATTTGTTTGGACAACCAACATTAAATGACAAATAAAATAGATGGCTAGAACTCCTTAGCGAGTATGAATTTGATATAAAGTATGTCAAAGGCGAGGAGAACAAATTGGTTGATGCACTTAGCAGGAGAGTGCACACGATGCATGCTACAACCATTAGCATGTACGCGTCTTATTTAAAAGACAAAATTTTAGAGGATACAAATTTAGATCAACACTATCTGGAGATAAAATAAGCATTACAAGAAGGAAATTTTTAGCAGAAATTTAAATAGTATGATCTGAAAGAAGATGGAGTCCTCAATACAAGGGCAAGGTATATGTGCCAAATTCCAAAGAGCTAAAAAATGTAGTGCTGAGGGAAATGTATAGTGTGCCTTATGTTGGCCACCTAGGATATCAAAAATTAATTGAAGTTATAAGAATACAATACTTTTGGCTAGGAATGAAGAAAGAGGTGGTTGATCACATAGCCATATGCCCAGAATGCCAAAAAGTAAATATTGAGCATAGAAATCCAACTGGACTACTACAACCATTGCTCATTCTTGAGTGGAAATGGGAAGTTGTTACAATTTATTTTATTACTAATCTGCCCAAAATAGTGAGATGACATGATTCCATCATGCTAGTGGTCCATGGATAAATTAACTAAGGATGCACATTTTATTTCAGTGAAGACAACTCACAAGGAAGCCAACATTGCATAAATTTCATGAAGGAAATTGCCAAGATATATGGAGTGCCCAAGGAAATTATTTCTGATAGAGATCCCAAGTTCACGTCAACTTTTTGGAAGGGGTTGTTTAAAGGATTTGGGACAAATATAAATTTCAATACAACATATCACCCAGAGTCAGATGGAAAAACATAGAGGACTAATAGGATAATTAAAGATATGCTAAGAATGTATGCAATGGACCATCCTTCCAAATGGAAAGACTACCTCCATCTACTTGAATTTTCTTACAATAATGGGCACCACACATCATTGAAGATGAGCATGTTTGAAGCCTTGTATGGAAAAAAATGCAACATACCAGTGATTAGGGATAACTGAACATACAGAGTAGTTGTCGAGCCACAATTGTCAAGGGAAATGGAAGAGCATATGGTAAAGATCAAGCATAATTTAAAGGTTGCATGTGATAGGAAAAATAGTTATGCATATAAAAATAGGGCATACAAAGAATTCGAAGTGGGTGAGCCTGTGTTTTTAAAAGTAACGGATAAAAGGATCTCCCTGAGACTGGGAAGTTTCCCAAAATAGGCAGCAATATGTTGTAGGGCGTTTGAAGTTTTAGAGAAGATATGCCCAATTTCATACATGCTTGTGTTGTCTGCATCCACGAGAATTCATAATATGTTTCATGTATCTTTATTGAAGAAATATGTGCATGATCCTAACCATGTGATTGATAGAGTTGTGATCTATGTAGAGCACCAAGGGGACTTTCGGGTGGAACTAGTGTGCATCCTTGATCGAAAATTCAAATTGCTTAGGAACAAAGCCATCGTCCTAGTAAAGGTTCAATGGACCTGCTACAATCTTGAAGACACTACATTGGAGCATGGAGAGACTATGTGGGAGGAGTACCCACAAGTTTTTGAAAAATTTGAAGAAAGTTGAATGTATATTTGTATATATGTGTGGAAGGCTCCATTTTGGCTATTGGAATTTTCGGAACCACATCTTAGATATTCATGTCCAATTTGTGTTGACACCCTGGAAAGGAAGTGGTACAACCTGAGGGACTGCAATGCAGGTTGAGGGGAACAAGAGATTAATAGTTGGAATTGTTGCAGGAGTTGTGGACTTGCAAAAGTATCAAGTATCATGATGTAAAATTTTGTATATGTATGTCGGTATGGTGATGTGCATCGAGGATGGTGCAATTTGTTGGGGGGTGGGGGGGAGGGTGGGGGAATGCAACATCCCCATTTTTAATCTCTATTTTAGTGACCTATAATGTAAATATGATATATGGTCGTGGTACAAGCGATGTAATATGATATACAATTAAATAAAATGTAATGTTGACTACAGATTGACATGGATAGAGTCATGGGGGCTAAGTTTCCACAAGAGAGGAGGGTTCTAAGGGGGTTTTGATTCATGTGTCTTATCTGCCAATTCTTTTTCCTAAAATTATTATTTTGAGCAAACCTTCTAATTTTTCCCTTTTGAAACAAAGTAGCCGACTAAATGAGAATTGTGACCTCAAAAAGAGAACTCTGGTGCAAAAAACCCATACTTTTGTGTCAGAAACATCAAAATCAACCCCTGTTTTAAAAAATGGTGCTACCAATAACACTCCTTTTTTGCAGGGTGGTTAAAATTGTGAGTTACTTGAAATCATTTCCTTGACAACCAATACTGTTAAAATTTCATTGCAGAAAATTGGCCCTCAAATCGAAAAGTGATGTTATAGGTAGCACCCTTCTTATTTTTGGAGTTAAAATTGCGACTTAATTGAAATAGTAGTCCCGATCACTGGTACTGTCACGAACAAAGAACTTCAAATTAACTTGTAAATAAAAAATGGTATTTTATTTATTAATCAATTTTATTTTATTTTTTAAATTTTCATTAAAAACAAATAAATTGAAAAAATAAACTCCACATACATGTTTCTTTTTTTCTTTAAAGAAAAAAAAAACACATTTTCCATTTAATTTTTTTTAAAGAAAAAAAAAATACGCTTTTAGAAAAAGAAAACACATTTTTCTATAAAAAAACAACAATTTTTAATGAAAAACCGTTTTTTTTAAATGACAAATTGTCTTATTTAATGAATATACACATTTTTAAAATGAAAAACACTGTTTTGTTTTAATGAAAAAACACTATTTTTATTTTTTTTAAATGCAAGTAAAAAAAAAAAGGTTTTAAAATCAAATAAAAAAAAAAAATCCCCAGATGGGGTGTTTTCGGGTTCAACACGTGGTCAACCAAAGGGGAGGCCACCTGACTAGACTTCCTACTACCTGGAGCCGGCTCAGACTCCCCCCCCTCTACTGTCACCTCATGGGATTAAATCCCCCGCCGCTGTTCCTCGGACCTTGCTCGAGGCCAGCATGTTGCAGGTTCTTGACATTTCACTTCGTGGGAGTTTTTATGGAGATGGGCTGGATGACGCCACAGTTCCATCACCAGCTTATAAATGGAGCTCTTAGGCCAGAGCCTGGGTGCGCCAAAGCTCATTTGCAACGTCGACCTTCAAAGTCTCAACCCTCCATGGTTTTTGTTTTCATCCTTTCTTTCTGGTGCGAGCTCCATTCACTCTCCTGGATTTCGACTTCTTGCTCTTCTCTACGGTTTTTGAAGAACCTCTGGGTTTGGCTGGTTTGGACCAACCCCTCGTACTTTCTCTGCGCTTTATTTTTCTGGTTACCTGAGGCTAATTCCATGCCTCGTCTCAAGAGAAAATCAAAGAGGGGAGCAACCTGGTATGTGACCAGAGGAAGTGCTATGTGCGATTGTGGCTCTTCCCAAGAAACCGAAGCCACCCCCAACTTGAAACTCATAGTTTCTCCCATTCCTGCAAAACAAACCAGTGAAAGCACCCCAGACCTCTCCCCGCTTTCAAATCCCTTTTCCCGTCGAATCGAATGGTTCGATAGTTTCAAAATTTCACTTGGTTTCGCCCCTCCTTCCCCCTCCCCTCCTCGCTGCCCTCTACCTCTACCTTCTCCCCCTTGCCACCCTCCTCCTCTGCCTTTCGTCACCTCCATTTCTCCTTTTCCTTCATCCCCGTCCTCCGTTTGTCCCACCTCCTCCTCTGACTCTCCACTGTCCCCTCCGCTCCCCTCAACATGCTCCAGTTGTGCAGAAAGAGCAGTTCTCGAGGAGTCCTTGGATGACCTCAAGCGTGGATTAGGGGATGTCAAGACCGCCATTTACGAGCAAGGAATTAGAGCGTTGGAGCCACGTGGACATCTTGATGAATTTCCTGCAGGACCTTAGACACGCTATCTCAGACAGAGATAAGCTCGACAGAGACAATTTGCAGGTGCACCAGGCTTTCACAGGGCAAAGGTTTGACCCCAAAACTAGTTAATTATGCTTCTGGTTTAGGTTCCCTGGCTCTATGTTTTCAGACATGTTTTTAGTTTTGTTTCTTTGGCCATGAGAGGCCTCCCAACTCTGGGTAGTTTGGTCTCAGTTTTTTTTTTCTTTGTTTATCTTAGTTTAGCACTCAGTAACTATGCCCTGTGTGGCACTGTAGATTTACCTTTCTGCAAATTTTACATCTATATTTTGGACAAGTGGCAGCAGTGGTTTCCCACTAGGGCACTGCTGCCACGTCCGAACATGTAAGATAGACAACTGTAACCTCCATCGTTTGCAAGATTTAATATAATTTTCTAACTTACATTTTTGAAATAAATAAATAAAAACAAAACAAAACAAAACAATAACATAAAACATTAAAAACGAATGTTTAAATTCTTAAAAAAAACATCACATAGAAATTGAAAATCAAAATTTTAAAATCCAAATTAATAAAGCACAAAAAAAATAAAACTTAAAATAGAACTTAAAAATAAAATAAAAAAATAATAGTTCAAAAAAAAAAACATAAAAAAACATAAAAAAAAACAAAACGATATCAAATAAAAAAAAATGTAAAAACGACATCAAATTAAAAAAGGAAAAAAAATAATAATATAAAAATGGGGGATGACGATGTTGGGCATCGCCCCCCTCCCCCCTTTTTCACCTCATGGCATGAGGTGTGCCCAAAACAAAGGAAAGGGGGGAGGGGGGCGATGCCTAGCATCGCCCTCCCCCCTTTCCACCTCGTGGCATGAGCTGTGCCCAAAACAAAGGAAGGGGGGTGGGGGGAGATGCCCGTCATCGCCCTCCTCCCTTGGTATATCATTATTATTATTTTTTTTAATTGATGCCCTTTTTACTATTTTTTTTTTAATTTTTTATTTGATGTTGTTATTTTTTTTTTTTTTAATTAGATATTTTTTGTTTAATTTTTAATTTTTAACTTTGTTTTCTAAGTTTGATTTTAAATTTTTTTTTTTTTGGTGTTTTATTAATTTGGCTTTTAAAATTTTGATTTTCAATTTCTATGTGATGTTATTTTATTTTATTTTATTAAACATTTGTTTTTAATTTAAATGTTTGTTTTTAATGTTTTATGTTATCGTGTCCCTGTGGTGTAGAGTAGTCGGTGAGGGAGTGCGCCGTTAAGGCACTCCGTAAGTGAAGTCACTAGTTCTCACCGGTTCAAAATCTCTGGGGACACCTCAAATCCGGCCATGTTAAGGGTTGCTGCGGTCCAGGCTGGGTGCGATCCCCGAGTGATTTTGACGGATTAGATGCCCCTAGGTCATGTCATCTCCGCCACAGGCCAATCCTACAAGTCAGGGATATTTAGCTAACAAAAAAAGTTTTATGTTATTGTTTGTTTTAACCTTTTAAAAAAATGTTTTTTTTTTTATAATTAAAAAAGGGTGTTTTTTCATTCAAAAACTCGTGTTTTCATTTGTAAAATATGTATTTTCATTAAATAAGATAATTTTTTTTTTTTTTTTTAATTCATTAAAAAAAACTGTTTTTTAAATTCATTAAAAAAAACTGTTTTTTAATATAAAAATATGTGTTTTTTTTCTTTCAAATAAATTAAATAGAAAAATGTGTTTTTTTTTTGCTTTAAAGAAAAAAAGAAACAAGCATGTGGAGTTTCTTTTTTCCATTTATTTGTTTTTAATGTAAATTAAAAAAATAAAATTGATTAATAAATAAAATACCACTTTTCGATTTACAAGCTAATTTGAAGTTATTTGTTCATGACAACACTAGTGATCGGGGGCTATTGTTTCAATTAAGTCGCAATTTTAACTCCAAAAATAAGAAGGTTGCTACCGGTAGCATCATTTTTTTGATTTGAGGGCCAATTTTCTGCAATGCAATTTTAACAGTATTGGTTGTCAAGGTAATGATTTCAAGCAAGTCGCCATTTTAACCACCCTACAAAAAAGGAGTGCTACTAGTAGCACCATTTTTTGAAACAGGGGTAAAAAATACAATCTCTAAAAAATGAGAACTCTGGAGAGTTCTCGTTAAGTTGGTAACTTTGTTTTGAGTGTATGAGAGCCCAATCACTGAATACATGTAAGAGGGTGGGTGTGAGAAGTCACATCCCATATTTATTGGGAGCATGGGGCTGAAGTACAATCAACATTGGGGAGTGTGAGAGTCAACTTTCTTGGGAAAAAAGGGAATTCATATGGAAAAATAGGAGTTTTGAAAGTTAGTTTTTGGGACAACAAGGGAGAATAAAGAATTGGTGCTTGAAGGAAGCCATAGTGGGTATGTGTGGCAACTTGTTGGAGCTATAAATTCATGAAGAAGCAATTTTTTAGGCATGTAGAGTGATATTTTGTGTGAGAGATTACCCTACAACAACGAGTTTGTTGTTGTGAGTTGTTTCCTATTGCAACTAACATCCCTAGAGTCCTCAACAAGAGATATTCCTAGCCAACCTATGTTGGAGCCTTGGAGGGAAGTGGGAAGGCATGAGGGACTATATGCGGTGAAGGGGGGGCCTATTACTTGGGTTGTGTAGGTTTAGGGGAAGAAATTAGTGGATTGGGTTAGTTGTAGAAGAATTAGCTTGTTGTAGGTTGTGTTGCGCTGTGAGTGGAAAATAGAGATAAACCCATTTCCTATGGATTCATAGCCCCGGATCGGGAGTGATTTGTTGGTAAGATTTGGAGTAGAAAATATATGGTTGGATGGAACATTCATCCCATGCAGTCGGTTGCACATTTGATTTAAAAGGTAATTTTTTTATTTCTGCTACATTGTTTATATTTCTGGGTTTGATTTATTGTGCATATACTCTATTCTTGAGTAAATTATATCTCTTTGTGTATTGTATAATTGGATGCATTCATAATGTTGTTAATGCATGTAAATCCTCAATGCATTGCATTTAATTATGGAATTATTTGTTGTGTGCTTACTCTGAGTTTTAAGCAGTTGTATGCGGTTGTGTGAATGTTAATGTAGCTACATTCATGTTTAAATTAATGATGTTAGATGTACAAATGTTTTTAGCATGATGCATTGCATTTGAATTAAAGATATCATAAAAAAAACGAGTTTAGTGGTGGGGGACATTACAAGTTCCTTGCGTGAGGAGACTTGGATAGTGGACCATCATGGAAGAGGGAGTGTTGGATTATTAACAAATTAATGTTGGAGAGTGCACTACCTTGGAGGAGAGGTATTGAGGCCAAGGAGGACCATGCTTGGAGTGCATTTCACTCTAGGGATTGGATAAAACCTAGTTTGACACATGTACATCCTTGTATTGTAGAGTGCTCCATGTAAGGTTCCCTTGTTGGTTACTTGTATGGACATATATCCATGTTTTATGTTAGTCTCTTTCACCTACTCTATATATAAAGGGAGGATAAAGCTCTTGTAATTATTATCATCATTATACTATATTCTTTGTATTATCTTGAAGAAATCTTGTGGAAAGCAAGATGTTAGGGTTCATGAGAAAACCTTAGAAGAAGAGAAGGAGAGAGAGACATATTGGATGTTCTTCAAGATATTGCTCTTGTGATGCTAGTGTTTTCTCTTATGATGCAAGTGTTTGTGCTAGGCATGTAAACCTTAAAGAATAGCATGACATTGGGGATGATGGTGGTTATTATGGTTATTGTTGTAGTGCTAGGATTTTACCCTAGTAGAAGACATGGAGAATGGAGCTAATGTATTACATGATTTTGGAGCCTTGTTCTTGTGGGATTTTAGGTTGGGGCAAGATCATGGATAGAATAGCTTGACGAGTCTTGATCTTAATGTGATGCCTTACTTGGAAGAAGACTCAATGTTGTAAGCTTGATTTTCCATGGAGGTATCAATGCTTATGTTGATGTAAGAGTTGAAGACTTAAAGTTTGAGGACTCAAACCCTTAGATGAACATGTAAATTTGGAGGGCTATTGCTAGAGTTGTCTTGCCATGTACTTGTGTGATGTGACATGGCTACACAGTTTGCAAACCCCAAGGATGAAAATAGTGCTATTGTAGAGAGGATGTGTGATGTAAGCTTGGAGTATGTACTAAGGAGGACTTGTCGGTGTTGATGTTATCAAATTGAGGATCTTTGGGGGAGTGAATAGCTTTGGTTAGGAGAGATTCCTAGCTAGGAGAAGTTGGTGGCTACAACTTTCTTATGGTTTCCCTAGGTAGGCTTTAGTGAACTTGATTTGTACCAACTTTGTGATAAAGTTGTGGTTTGTACTTGTACTTCATCTTATATATATATATATATATATGAAGTAGATGTCCAAATTTTGTGTACTTGCATATTTGATTTTCATATTATATTATCTTCATGATTGAGTAGATTTCACCCTTTGTTCTTGTTCATGTTGATTAGACATAACATATAGCTGAATTAATTAAGTAATTTAACACATATCTAAAAAGTAAAAGAACAATTTTGTTGTTGTTATAATATGTTGTAATAAGACATTTCAAATTTATTATATGCCTTGAAAAGTGTTCTCTAAGGGTTGTAGCAGTGTGTTATCGAAGTGCATTCTTATGGTATTTATTCTCTTGGACGACATGGTGAAATGGGGTTGAAGGAAAGTGAAATGTTATCATTGTAATTTAATATTTCAGATAAGACCAAGCGGTATAAGTGTGCAAACTTTGGGCAAGACCATTCTCATTTTCTTGGTTAATTTTCCTGCGGGGACAATGTTTATCAAATATGTGGATGCATGTGAAAATGTTAAAGATACACAATTATGATGTGTGTTCTTGGATGGGTTCATCCTAGAGATAGTTCTGTAGCATGTTGTCTGAGTACTGTTCTTTAAAGAGGATTGGTGTCCTTCACAATCACTGATTATTATTTATAAACTTTATAATTCTTGTTAAGTGTACTTATATAATTTATTCTTAAAAACAAGTCCATTGTTGATATACTATGATGATAAATAGAATAACAAAGTAATAACTAATTGTTTAAAAAGGTAAAACTGATTCACCCCCCCCGCGGTATTTCCAACATCAAGCTACAAATCAATATAGCCATTAGAATCAAGGAGAAGATGAACCATCAGAACAATTTATGTCTAGAACATATCACAACCAACAATATATAATTACAAATGCATACTAATGCATATTAATGAAACACACTTTACCTAAAGACACATTAGATCAAGACAATTTTAGCTAACTCCTAAGTCACATCTAAATATCCTAATGCCCCCCCTTTAAAAAAACTTGGGATATGATTAAAGGATTTAGAAATGTGATACAATAGGGAAGGAAGGACACATTAGAGACAATTGTTGATATTATTGTAGTTGCGGGAGGTATTAACCTCCATATTTAACCTTTGACTAGAATAGAATATTCCAGAAGCAAGAGAAACCCTAAACAGATGTGTGAAAACACTGGAAGACATGTCAGCTCAGAAGAATATACAATATTAAGATATTATCCTCCAGGAAGACAAGTCATCCCAAGCAAGTGATAGAACCACTACAAATAGAGGACTTATTAGATCATTTGTCCACTCACTCTCAGTCACCCAGAAACAATACACAAGTTTGGAGGAGGAGCAACAACAATTGTAGTTGCACAATTTTCTCTTGTTTAGTCTTTCCAATACTTTTTCTTTTCCACTACCCTTGGATAAGGGACACTCTCTTGGTTATCTGTTGGTTATGGTGTGGCTTCCTGGAATCATTCTTTCTGTCAAAGGTTAAGGTGCTTGGGGGTGGTTTTATGCCCATGGTTGGGTGACAATGGTGTAGCATTATCTATGGTTAATTGAGCGCTTCAACATTATTCTAATAGGTTATGGGACCACACAACCTTCAGAATAGTCTAACCACTGGAAGGTAGATCAAGAGTTCCTTGTCAAGCTCATTGTAGCAACAGTTGCAGTTGCAACTAGGGTTTCTGATTTTGCAGCTGCAACAAACCCTAAACCAAATTTGTTGGGTACTTTCAGTTAAGCACTGGACCTAATTTTTTGGTATTCTAGTGCACCTTAGACTAGCACACCCTCTGATGCCCTCAGCCAACAAAAACGTCAATTTTGATTTTTTGGGTCAAAGTCAAAGTGATCAAGGGATCAAAATATGCTAAAAAATCAAAGTGCTCGGAATTGCTTGAAAATGGACTCATGCATAGGTCTCGTCCTCACGATCCCAATGAAACTTGAACGGGTTCAAACAAATGTCGTATGCGTGAGATATCACGTTCTGTCCATTTCCTCAAACATGTAAAGTTTGCTGACTGTATAGTTCGTATTGTATGACGTGGCAGGACCGTACTGCTTGTTGAGGAAATTATATGAAATGATCTTACTTAAACATTTTCAGATCCTTCTTGGTTAGAGAAAGATAGACGTGAATATCACCCTATGTTTATAGCCATCAAAATTGATATCCTAATTCACAAGTATTATTTACAAGTGCTTAGGCTCTTTTTTAATAATTAAAAGCTTGCTGAAAAACTCATTTTTTATGTAATTTTCTGAATATATCAGATGTAGAAATAAATATAGAGACAAAAGTAAAGACATCAAGTCAATAATCAACACATATGAGACATAAAGCAATCCTTTATTTCATTCCAATTCATCAAAGAATCGTTCTCCTTACAAAATTTCCTGAGAAAATTTTGGACCAAAGTCAAACTTAGATGTCCTCAATGAAACATACAAAAGGACTTCTGACAGAAAAAAAAAAAAAAAACTGAACTTGAAAAGATGGATCAACTTGCCACAAATTTCTCCCCACTAGACTCTGCACAATAGCCTTTTTCAGTCATGAAAACTAATTCACAAACATACAAGTCTACACAGACTATCAAAGATAGATCAACACCTCTGAAAAACAAGTGTCTGAATGATGTAATTCAGCCCCGAATCTTGTCGTCTACAATAAGACCCTGCTATCATAAAAAATAATTAGGCTTCGAATGAATTAAGGAATGAATGAAAACATTATCTCAACAAAACTTAAGAGCAAACCTTAATATGCTTCTCCTTCTATTCTCCTCATGTTCCTCCCTTTCCTTTTTCCTTTAAGCAAATTAGAATTGGTTGAAGTAGTTGAACTAATTCATTAGTTAAGTTAACTAAAAACTCAACCAACTTTTTGGTTAGGGGGAAAAATAATAAATCATAATAAGGGGTTTTTAAATAAATAATAACTAGTAGGTGGGACCCCTTGTGACCCCCCTTTAGATTTTAACAATCAGAACACAACTAGTTAATTAAACAAAAACATACCTCCTTGTGACTCCCATCATCACATTCATATTTGACAATTTATCTCAATGATATTTGAAATTATTTTCAAATATATTACTCATATATCCAAAAATAACATGTTGTCCAAATTTTTTGAAGTCAACTGTTCTCAACAATTAATAAATAAATAAAAACTTAAAATCCATATTTCCCAATCTAAGATGAAATCCTTCCCTTGTTGTTGCTGTCACCTTTTGATCTCTCTGAATTTTCCTTTGGTTGTGCTGAGCCTTTAGGCCTAATATCCTTGATCACATGAGAGCAATAATCCCTCAAATGCATCTGGGAGGACATAGATTTATCAGAGCCATTGGAGGGTGAGGAAGGGGTGGCAGTGGCTTTTCCTTTGTCAGGGGGCATGGTGGGCCTCGGTTTTCAACCTTTTGCTAGCATGGGAAGACTGAACCGGTGAGTGAGCGAGGGCAGCTTGGACAATTTGATTGAAAGGCGAGGAAGCAAGTAAAGACAAATTAGGCCAGCCACGATGTTGGGAGACTGGCGGGTGGAAAATCTCTTGCCATCCGTCGTTTTTGAGAACCTCGGGTTGCAATGAGACATGAGGGGGCATGCGAATACAATGGGCTTGTGGAGCTTGGAAGGGAGGCCTTTCAGGCCTAGGTTGGACCACTCCTTGCCCAATCCAATTGAAAAACCCAGCCTGAAATAGCTGGCCTAACTCTTGCGAGTCAACATCAAAGTGAATGGAGAATCTTGGCCTTATAGGGCCCTTGTTCCAATTACCTATTCCTTGGTTACCTCTGCCATGGCTAGCTCGGCTGAAAAATCTCATTCATGTATGCATGATTGATTAACAAATAGTTTCTTTAACAACCATACATGACAACTCTTTTAAAAATATGAAATAAATTTTGGCTCAACAATCCAATCCATACAAATTGTTTAACCATTGTTAATGAGAAGGGGGTGAACAAAGGTTCTGGGATAGGCGATGGGTTTGTATTGAGCGAAAAATGTTAAAATGAGGGGAGAAATAACACGGTCACTGATTATAGACAACAAACAATCAATTAAAATGTAAACCAAATAACATATCACTGTAATCCATCCCTGTGATCTTAAACTGTCACAATATAGAGCTCCTCTTAACTGTAATTAAATTTTAGGAACATGGAGTGAGTAATGAATATGGGAAGGTGAGGGGATTGTAATTAATGAAAAGTGAAATAATGGTAGGGAAAAAGAGCGGATATTGTTCATAAAATTAATTAAGTAATCCATAAAACAATTCTGTACTTAATGCAAACATTTCAACACTAACCAAACAATTTCTGTGATCAATTAAGCAATCACTGTGTGTAATTTAACCATTACTGTGTGTTAAACTTGCTCACTGTTCACATTTAAGTTCTTAACACTTTCAATTAATCACAGTGTCATCATACTCAGAATAATATGTCCTTCAACAACCTGTATAAAAATTCCATGTTTTCTCACTTCTTCTTTTAAACATTTAAACAATCCCAATGAACACACATTCATTTGTATCAACTCTGTTCAACATMCAAACCATCAACCATCATCATAAATTAAACCTTCAAATCAAACACATGCACAAGTTCTTTTAAAATCGTGCTTGATTCCATTCCTTTATTCAATTTAACAATTAAATTGCAATAAAACCATAYTGTTATAGAACCYGTTCCCATCTCTGATGGTGAAATCAAYGATACGATGCACGATATCCATCAACATACACAATGGACAACCAAAACACAATCATCAATATTTTAAGTTGCAATAATCCTGATTGGCAATCAAAACACACATTAACAACAACCATCATTTCAACTTATACCATGTTGTAGGAAACACACAACCCCGTGCATAACGCAAAGAGGCATACTCCCAATCAAACCATAAAACAATGCCGAGTCAACAATCCAACTGTTACAACACAAGAGGCAACGAATGTGTGCCCACTTTATTTCTCAAATCAACCAATTAACCATGTTGAGCTATCGATTTGACTGTTATAATAAATAATGTAGTGACTAGATACAAAATAATCAAAACCACTGTCGACGCTATTAACAAAGGTGAGACAAAAATCAACCACTGTCGACGATACTTGATCCAGGTAGATATCGGTGGCCACCCACCTTTTCCAGCTGGCTCAAAAAAACTTTCTCGCAATTTTGATAATTTACTATTTTTAGCAGTTTTTCGGGTCCTGAACTTCCAGAGCCGTTTTGAGGCAAAATTTCATCATGAAATTTTGTGAAACTGTTGTATTCCTCGGATAGATCTTTCCAATGGGCTATCATATGCCTAAAACGAAAATCGTATGCAAAATTTAGGACCCCGTGAAGTTGATGTACTAATTTACCCAAACGGGGCCCACATGACTTTTGGCGCTTCATCTCCTAGGGTTAGGTTTTTGGATGTTTAGGGTTTTTGAAACTCCTATTTATTGTAAAAAGGCCTTGAGAGCCTCATTGTAATCATCTTCTTGCGAATGAGTGCATCCGTCACATCTCTTCTCAGAGATAAGCCGCCACCATTCCAACAAGCTTGTTTTCCGTTGAATTTTACAGTTTCAGCTTATTTCCTTATTGAATAGAAAACCAGTTTTACTGTATCTTTGTTATTATGTGTTAAGCATCTAGTAATAATCTGTAGTCGTTCCGTTCTTCTCATAAAATATGGATCAGTGGTATCAGAGCGGTCTGCTCCTTGTCGTCTTAATGCATGCCCCCAACGAGGTCGGAGTTCAAAGAGTTAGGTCTCGAGCTTGTTTCTCTTGAGGACAAAAGCTCTCACACTCCTAAACGACCTCTCATGGAAGGAGAAAATAAAGATGATGGGATAGGAGATCCTTTCAAACTATTGATTGAGGAAGCCCTCATGCAACAGAGGAACGAGATGATGGATAATTTCGTACAAATCCTTTGACGACTACCAACAGACTACACATCTTCTTCGAGCGAGGGCACTGCCCCCTTTAAGGTACAAATAAACTTCGATATTCCTATATTTGAAGGTCAGATAGATGAAGATGCTGAAGACAAGTGGTTGAATCTACTAGAAGGGTATTTTTATGTCCATAACTTTTCGAATAGAGAAAATATTACTTTTGCGCTCCTCAAAGTTGTTCCCCATGTCAAAGATTGGTGGGAAACTTTCTGTGAGCAAAAGGAAACAGAGGAACCCTCATTATTTACAGTCACGACCACTTGGGAATCCTTCAGGGATGCTATTAAGGAATAATACTACCATGTCGGAAGTTATGACGACTTGTATACCAAATGGACCACACTACGGCGAGAAAGAGACCAAGCAGTGCCAGATTTCACAAATATCTTCCATACCTTGTGCACCAACCTGGGTATCAAAGATTCAGAGCGACATATGGTGCTCAAGTATCGTGGTGCTCTGCATAGATACATCCAGACTGAAATGGAATTTCTGTACATCTCATCCTTGGGCATGGCCTACCGATATGCCGTCAAAATCAAGCAGAAGTTCAAACAAAAGACACGACAATTTGGGTCGGGGAACCCCTCACAACAAAAGCCAGGAAAGGGTGGCCCCAACCCATAGAACAAAGGATAGAGAAAAGATGGAAAGTATTATGACAACCAGTCCAAGCCACAAGCAAAGAAAGACACCGGAAAGACAAAGAAAGATACCGGGAAGTGGTGCGACTTCCATAAAAGCCCTTGGCATAACACTGCTGACTACCGCTCAAAGCAGACGCTGGTGGCCGAAGTGAAAGCCTCTAAATCAAATGCGGGTTCTGACTCTGAGTTAGAACTAGAAAGGGGAAGACATATTATTTACGCAGAACGCAGTGCCACCGTTGCTACCACCAAGCTCTAGCATGGTGAACCCGACGAGCCAGAAAAAAGAGAGAGCCTCTTCCATTCATAGATGTGGGTAAAAGGCACCCCGCTACACTTCATCATTGATAGTGGTAGCCAAAAGAACCTCATCTCAACATAGATTGTCAAGCGGCTAGCCCTGCCGATAACGCCGCACCCATAACCCTACACCATTGGATGGCTCCGCCAAGGAAGCGATCTTCGCGTCAGCCAACAGTGTTGACTGTCGTACGACATCAAGCCCTTCAAAGACTAGGTATTGTGTGATGTTTCTCCTCTCGAAGTTTGTGATGTTCTTTTGGGCCAACCTTATTTATGGAAACGTCATGCTATATATGAGTCCAGGCCTCATAGTGTTATTATTACTTTGAAAAGGAAATTGTACAGGATACCCGAGGCTGTCCCACCTAATGCTATTTCCTTGATCTTTTCTAATCAATGAAGGAAGGTCATCTCTCACATGGGGAAGTTTGTCTTCTTCGTGATTCGCTCTCATAATGAGAGAAAAATCACAGCCACATCCAGGGTCTTTGCGTCCGACCTCTCCACACAACAGAAGCAAGTAGATAAGGTCGTGGAAGAATACTCATATATCTTCTCCTCACCTACTGGGGTACCTCTGCACTGCCAGGTCAAGCACCCCATTGATATGACCCCCGACGCACCACTGCCCAATGGGCCAGTCTATCACCGCTCTCTGTTAGAGAATGAGGATATCAAGCGAAAAATCCAAGAAATGGTCCACAAGGGGCACATCCATCCTATCTCATCACCTTGCGGGAGCCCAATTATGCTGGTACAGAAGAAAGATGGAACCTGATGACTTTGCATTGATTATCGGGCTCTGAATAAAATCACAGTAAAAAACCGGTACCCGATTCCCCGAATCGACGACCTCCTTGATCAACTCATGGGGGCCAAATACTCCAGTAATATTGATCTGAAGTCTGGCTACCACCAGGTCCCGATAGAACAAAATGATGTATGGAAGACCGCCTTCAAGTCAAAGGAAGGAATTTTTGAATGGTTGGTCATGCCCTTTGGTCTGACAAATGCTCCAGCCACTTTCATGAGGATGATGGACGATATCCTGCGACCATTCACCAATAATTTTGTAGTGGTGTATTTGGATGACATTCTCATTTACAACAAGACTTGGGCCGAACACTTGCAGCATATTCAGCAGGTTCTGCACACCCTGCGGCAGCACAAGCTATACGCTAACTTGGAAAAATTCTCCTTCGGCATGGACATGGTCCATTACCTAGGCGACATCATTGATCAACATGGCATACATGTGGATCCAGCCAAGATCCAAGTCATCCATGACTGGCCATCCCCAACCACACTCATTGAGCTTAAGAGCTTCTTGGGCCTTGCCAATTTCTACCACAGGTTTGTGTTGGGATTCTCCCATATTGCATGGGCCCTATGCCAAATAACCAGGGGTGGTGGTAAGGCAAAATTTGCGTGGGGCTGGCCCCAACAAAAATCCTTCGATGATTTGAAGCAGCGCTTGTGCTCAGCCCCAGTACTTTCACTACCAGACCTGCAAAAACCCTTTGAGATTGAGACTGATGCTTCAGACTATGCTGTGGGTGCCATTCTCACGCAACATGACCACCCCGTGGCCTATCATAGTGTGACACTATCAGATGCTGTCTGTAAGTACCCTACTTATGAAAAATAAATGTACTCCATTGTGCAAGCCTGCCGCTAATGGAGACATTACATTCTTGGGAGGGATACAGTCATCCACACTGATCATAAGCCACTGCAGTTCATGCAAACACAAGGAAAATTGAAGAATGACTGCCATCAAAAGTGGTCCATATACTTGCAACAATTCCATCTCAACATCAGGTATAAACAAGAAGCACCAACCACGTCGCTGATTGCCTCAACAGACCACCAGTCGCGACACTCACCATAGTGCTATAATCCTGCAGCCATGAGACCTCTGGATGGCCCCAACTCTATGAGACAGACCCAGACTTCGCCACCCCCAGCCAAATGTTGGGTGCAAAGGCAGTTGCCGATAATTTCCATCTTCAGGATGGGTTGTTGTGTCAACTGGGCCATATATGTGTTCCATCAAGTGAGCGAGAGAAGATTATCTGGGAAGCCCACTACAATCGGGTGGTAGGACACTTCGACATCAAAAAGACAGTGGCAATGCTACAAAAACATTTCTACTGGCCGAAACTTCGACAGGAGGTCAGCAAGTATATTGGGTCTTGCACTACCTACGCTATTGCCAAATGAACCACTAAGAAATAGGGCCTGTACACCCCTCTTCCTACTCCTGAAAAGCCATGGGAATCCATCTCAATTGTCTACATGTCAGGCCTCCCGTCCACCAAGTGGGGAAATGAATGTGTTTTTGTGGTTGTTGATCGCTTTTCTAAGATGGTGATTCTGGTTGCTTGCAAGAAGAGCATCACAACATAAGCCACTGCCAAACTCTTCTTTGAATGGGTATGGGTACATTTTGGAATCTCAGAAACCATTTTCTCAGATTGGGACATTTGATTTCTCAGCACATTCTGGTCGAGCCTCTGGTCACTGCTGGATACCAAGCTCACCAAATGCACGACCTTCCACCCCGAGACAGATGGCCAAATCGAGGTCGTAAATTGAATGATCGTACATATCTTGTGCATGTATAATTCCAAGCACCCTCGCACATGGGATGAGAGTCTTCCCCATGTCCAACATAGCTACAAATGAGCCTTGCATAGCTCAACCAGCCACAACCCCTTTCAGGTGGGGTTGGGATTCCAACCATTGGGTCCCATAGATGTTGCACTTCCCCTTGCGGTCACCTCGACCGACTCCTCTCCTACTCCAACTGAGGCTGACAAAGCCACCCAGTTCATTGAGAGGATCCAGCACATCCACCAATAGGTTTAAAATATCCTATAGAAGTCCAATGACAAGTACAAGCAGCGCCATGATCAACATCGGGTTCCACATAAGTTTCAGGTGGGCGACAAAGTTTGGTTGCACTTGCAGAAAGAACGCCTTACAGGACCCCATTGGAATCTTTTCCCACTCTGTTATGGGTCGTACACCATCACCAAGGCTATGGGGGATAATGATTTTGCACTCAACATTCCTCCTTTCCTTGGCCTGCACCCAATGTTCAACATGGACCTCCTTCAGCCTTATTTCCCACCATTATTGGGCACCTCAAACGTAGCAGAACAACTGACATCAATAGAGCTCAACCCCAACTACATACAAAAGGCATCCAATAATCAGATTGTGGACACAGAGATCAAGGGCAATCGACAACAAAGCATCCAACTTTATCGAGTCATCAAAGCAGGGCAACTTTTGCACCAAGGCAAGTGGCTCACTCGGGGCCAAATTCAACAGAAATTTCCTCATTTGATGGGGGAACTCAACACAATGGAGACCATTTCTTCCTAATAATAGAGGATTGATCCAGGTGGTATCGGTGGCCACCCACCTTTTCCAGCTGGCTCAAAATAACTTTCTCACAATTTTGATAATTTACTATTTTTAGTAGTTTTTTGGGTCCTGAACTTTCAGAGCCGTTTTGAGGCCCTAAACGATGGTTTTTTTTTTGGGTATGTTGCGGTCGCAAAATTTCATCATGAAATTTTGTGCAACTGTTGTAGTCCTCATATAGATCTTTCCAATGGGCTATCATATGCCTAAAATAGAGATCGTATGAAAAAGTTACGACCCCAGGAAGTTGATGTACTGACTTACCCAAACGGGGCCCACATGACTTTTGGCGCTTTGTCTCCTAGGGTTAGGTTTTTGGATGTTTAGGGTTTTTAAAACTCCTGTTTATTGTAAAAAGGCCTTGAGAGCCTCATTGTAATCATCTTCTTGCGAATGAGCACATCCATCACATCTCTTCTCAGAGATAAGCCGCCACCATTCCAACAAGCTTGTTTTTCATTGCATTTTACAGTTTTAGCTTATTTCCTTATTGAATAGAAAACCAGTTTTACTGTATCTTTGTTATTATGTGTTAATCATATGGTAATAATCTGTAGTCATTCCGTTCTACTCATAAAATCTGGATCAATACTCCACCAAATCACAACAGTCAACAATATACTTGACAGGATATAAATGGCTCCATTTATTAAAAACGAGCTTTGAATAATCAAGGGTTCGCTCTGTGGAACCAACACAAGGAGACTGGAATCGGCCACCAACAACAGGTGAGAAAATTTTGGGACAACACGGTGGACACACATGCCATATCACCAATAGCTTTGCAAGGCAAGGTGACAATTCACCAGGTAGGAGAGACTATGAACAGAGGAGCAGAGGCTTCTTACTGGCCTATAATAACACTAAGAACACACATAACATAACTGTCGTGGTTTTCCCCAATCAACCCGAGTAATGATAATATAAAAACAAAACCATGAAATAGCAATCAAACTCAAAACAAGCCCCTTGGCATAATATCCATCATAACCAACTACGCAGACACCAATAGTATAAACAAGCCCATACCCAGGTGAAACGATATGCAGTGACACAAGGTGGTTCGAAATCAAACCCAAAAACCCCATAACAACAAATACGACTGGGCATGGTGACAAGAACTATGTGGAGACAACCATCAAGTTTGGACTAAAAGAACCCTCCAACAAAAACCCATAAAGACAACGTAGATCCTTCATGGCTTCTACCACTCAGAATAATCAATGAAACTATGACTTCAACCATCATTTTACATTTGCAACGAAAACCACACAACCAACCATTCCCGAGAAACACCAGAATTTACACAGTTGCCAGCCTTAAGAAAACACAGACCGATACATCACAGAGACAACATCTATTTCATAAATAAAGTGAGTTCATGGATGGTAAAAAAAAAACATACCTGTAACCAAAAAGCCTTTAAAACGCGAGCTTGGCCGAGTAGTTCTTCTCTCGCCTGAAAATCGGAGCTTAACCACAATGAAAAACAATTCAACAATAGCCAAGCTAGGGTGACGACCAATGAGAGAGGTATGGAGTGACGTGCAGTAAATGCACGTTGCTTCAATCCTTTACTCATTCAATTACTTAGTACACGCCAACCAACCATCCATTAATCCATTCAATTTATCTATCCATCAAAACTAACATCCATTACTTGCCAAGTGCACCACCCCATATCACATTTAACCATTGCCAACCATACCGTAATGCATATCAAATGTGCTTTCATATAACTCAATAAATCGTATAGCCACTACAATGGTTAGTTAAGACCAATCACCATTTCTTTAATTTCGATGCATATAGTGTAGCATAGTAGCATAGTAGCATAGTTTAGTTTCTTCCTTAGATTTTTCCATAGGTCTCTTTTCACTTGCTCTTATTTCATGTTATAACTAACATGTGTCTTGTGTAGGCACAACATGTGACAATTTATGGTTTAAATAGCAATGCAATAACCGTGAGTATAAACTATTCATATAAAATTAGAGCTTAGAGCAATGAAAAACCACACATAGCATGCATTATCCCTCTGCCATTATGTCACAAACAAAACCAATATTTCATCAATCGTGTAGAACCCTGTAAGAAGTCTCGAACAACAACATAAACATCAAATAAGAACCAGATTTGATCCTCCAATCTACAAGGGGGTCCCACCTACTAGTATTATATATATCGTTAACTTATAATAATAGGCTTTGGAAATACTTTGCGGGCGAAATCCTCGTTGTGATTTTAGTCGTCAACAAACTGCGACTTCAGAGAGAAATTTTTCTCAACAGATTTAGAACTCAGAACAGATAGCTTCGCAGACCAAGAACAACATATCAAAAGATATACCAGGAAGATTATGCAACAAGGGGAAGTGAGTGGATTTAATGGAAAAATGACTGAGAATTCGGGAATGACTCATGAAAAATGTTGGAAGAGGGGAGAGGGGCAGTTGTTTCTTGACTGTCAGGAACCTTAGGAACCTGAACCATAGCAACTGGTGAAGATGATCTTGGGATAGAATGATTGCAAGGAGGATCATATTTACCTTTGGGAGCGTAGGATTTGTTCCTAGTATTGATGATCATGACATCTTCTGGCTCTGCAAAGTCTAGGACATCGATGGTAGTTTCTGGTATTTTATCAAAGATCTTATCTCTAGCACTCTTCCTTACCTCACATTTGGCTTCCTGTTGGTGTTACTTGCAAAAGTTACACCAACTTCGAGGCAATATAACTTTAGGCTGGAAATTATTTTCAGTTGGGTTTCTAAAGGGAGGTGCAGAAGAGGATGAAGCTCCAGGGGTTAGAGGGGAGACATTTCCATTTCTCTCATGCGCTATCATATGATTATTCATATCTTGTACTAGCTGTAAGAGGGAGAACATGTCTGTCTGTTTCACCGATTCTCCCTGGGGAAGACCTGTTATTTAAAGCTGTTCTTCATACTCTAAACAAGTATGCAGAGCAGAACCAAGATTATCAATGGATTTTTCCTCAAGCCTATGAGGATAGGGGGAAGGTAATGCATTGTAATATTGCATGAAAGCGGCTTGGTTCTGAGGTCGAATGAGTTCATGGATTTGATTGTATAACTTAGTGAAACACAAGTTGAAGGACTTGATGGTATCACCATCCTTATAGGCGATGTTATTGTACTCTCGTAACTGCTTAGCTAGGATTTTAGATTGCCCATAGATGGATCTGAACCAATAAACTAACTCCTCCCAAGTAGACAAAATCTTAGGAGGAAGGTCAAAGAAATCGGCCACAACCTTCCCTTCCAAGGAATTGACAAATAAGCACATGCAAGTATCGTTGTCATTGGCTCGTATATTGTGACAAACATTATAAAATGCCACCAAGTGTTCATTTGTAGTGACAATGTTATTTCTCGAGAACCTATGGAGATTCTCTTTGAATTTAGGAAGTGGATGAGTAATAGGTGCTAGGTTAAGAGGAGAGGACACATGCCACGGTGTGGTTGTGGAGTCTTCTTCAAACTGAAAAAGACCATACTTTTTAATGATTTTGGTGGGATTTGTGGTAGACTGGACAGAGATATGGTGACTATATAAGCTACCAATCATCGACGAAGATGAATACTGAGAGGAGGAAGCATTTACAGTGCCACCAGAGCCACTACTAGATGCCATCTTGTGGATGATAGGTGAGGGGAAGAAAGATGAACTGGATGAATCAAACAAAGTTCTCCTTAGAGCACTTTGTTGGGTTGACAACACAAATGTTCCTTCTTCCTATTTCAACAATAGGGTTAATTTCAGGTTATAAGCCTCTTCTTCTTCTAGAAACATGAGACTCTAAGGACATGAAAGTAAGGCCGAAACTAAAGGAACAAGAAGGTTATTGCTGATTTCTAGGCTGTCTACGTCTAGCTTCCCAACGTTCTTGGCACTAATATCTCGTTCAATTGCTTCCCATGAATGATTAAGCTCAACACGAGTATTGGCAGTGTCTAAAATGGTGTTGAACAAATTCAAAACAATGCTGGTCTAATCTTGGAGACTGGGCTCAATATTGGTCTACCTTGCAACAAGCATAGTCATTAAGAAATAAAACAATCAAAGAAGCAATATCAGAAAAATAGATGTATTCGATTCTAATCAAGCATAAAAATTAACCAGAGAGATATTGAAGATCTCCCTAGTATGGTTGCCAAATAAATGTTGAGGAAAAGATATGAAATGATCTTAATCAAACATTTTCAGATCCTACTTGTCTAAATCAATATAGACGAGAATATCACACTATGTTTATAGCCATCAAAACTGATATCCTAATTTACAAGTATTATTTTCAAGTTCTTAGGCTGTTTTTTTATAATTAAAAGCTTGCTGAAAAACTCATTTTTTATGTAATATTCTAAATATATTAGATGCTGAAATAAATATAGAGACATAAGTAAAGACACCAAGTCAATAATCAACACATATGAGACATAAAGAAATCCTTTTATTTCATTCTAATTCATCAAAGAATCGTTCTCTTTACAAAATTTCCTGAGAAAATTTTAGACCAAAGTCAAACTTAGACGTCCTCGATGAAACATACAAAAGGACTTATGACAAAAAATCAAAAATTGAACTTGAAAAGCTGGATCAACTTGCCACAGATTGCTGCCCACTAGACTCTGCAAAATAGCCTTTGTCAGTCATGAAAACTAATTCACAAATAGACAAGTCTACACAGACTATCAAATATAGATCAACACCTCTGAAAAACAAGTGTCTGAATGATGTAATTCAGCCCTAAATCTTGTTGTCTACAATAAGACCCTGCTATCATAAAAAATAATGAGGCTTCTAATGAATTAATGAATGAATGAATGAATGAAAACTAAACTATCTCAACAAAACTCAAGAGCAAACCTTAGTATGCTTCTCCTTCTATTCTCCTCATGTTCCTCCCTTTCCTTTTGCCTTTAAGCAAATTGGAATTGGTTGAAGTAGTTGAACTACTTCATTAGTTAAGTTCACTAAAAACTCAACCAAATTTTTAGTTAGGGGGACAAGTAATAAATCATAATAAGGGTTTTTTAAATAAATAATAACTAGTAGGTGGGACCACTTGTGACTCCCCTTTAGCTTTTAAAAATCATAACACAACTAGTTGATTAAACAAAAACATCCCTCCTTGTGACTCCCATCATCACATTCATATTTGACAATTTATCTCAATGATATTTGAAATTATTTTCAAAATATATTACTCATATATCCAAAAATAACATGCTGTCCAAAATTTCTGAAGTCAACTGTTCTCAACAATTAATAAATAAATAAAAACTTAAAATCCATATTTCCCACTCTAAGATGCAATCCTTCCCTTGTTGTTGATGTCACCTTTTGATCTCTCTGAATTTTCTTTTGGTTGTGCTGAGCCTTTAGGCCTAATCTCACTGTTGACATGAGAGCAATAATCCCTCAAATCCATTCGAGAGGACATAGATTTATGAGAGCCATTGGAGGGTGAGGAAGGGGAAGAAATGGCTTTTCCTTTGTCATGGGGCATGGTGGGCCTCGGTTTTCAACCTTTTTCTAGCATGGGAAGACTGGACTGGTGAGTGGGCAGGGGCAACTTGGACAATTTGATTGAAAGACGGGGGAGCAGGTAAATACAAATTGGGCCAGCCACGATGTTGGGAGACTGTCCGGTGGACAATCTCTTGCCATCCGTCGTTTTTCAGGAACCTCGGGTTGCAATGAGACATGAGGGGGCTCATGAATACCAGGGGCTTGTGAAGCTTGGAAGAGAGGCCTTTTAGGCCTAGGTTGGACCACTCCTTGCCCAATCCAATTGAAAAACCTAGGCTGAAATAGCTGGCCTAACTCTTGCGAGTCAACATCAAAGTGAATGGAGAATCTTGGCATTCTAGGGCCCTTGTTCCAATTACCTCTTCCTCTGTTACCTCTGCTATGGCTACTTCAGCTAAAAAATCTCATTCATATATGCATGATTGATTAGAAAATAGTTTCTTTAACAACCATACATGACAACTCTTTTAAAAATATGAAATACATTTTGGCTCAACAACATATCAGACTCATGCAATCCAATCCATACAAATTGTTTAACCATTGTCAATGAGCAGGAGGTGAACAAAGGTTCTGGGATATGCGAGGGGTTTGTATTGAGCGAAAAATGTTAAAATGAGGTGAAAAAGAACATGGTTACTGCTCACAGACAAAAAAAAATCAATTGAAATGTAAACCAAAGAACATATCACTGTAATCCATCCCTGTGATCTTAAACTTTCACAATACAGAGCTCCTCTTAACTGTAATTAAATTTTAGGAATAGGGAGTGAGTAATGAATATGGGAAGACGGGGGGATTGTAATTAATGAAAAGTGAAATAATGGTAGGGAAAAAGAGTGGATACTGTTCATAAAATTAATTAAGTAATCCATAAAACAATTATGTACTTAATGCAAACATTTCAACACTAACCAAACAATTTTGTGATCAATTAAACAATCACTGTGTGTTAAACTTGCTCACTGTTCACATTTAAGTTCTTAACACTTTCAATTAATCACAATGTCATCATACTCAAAATAATTTGTCCTTCAACAACCTATATAAAAATTATGTGTTCTCTCACTTCTTCTTTAAAACATTTAAACAATCCCAATGAACACACAGTCATTTGTATCGACTTTGTTAACATCCAAACCATCAACCATCGTCATAAATTAAACCTTCAAATCAAACACAGGCACAAGTTCTTTTAAAATCGTGCCCGATTCTATTCCTCAATTCAATTTAACAATTAAATTGCAATAAAACCATACTGTTATAGAACCCGTGCCCATCTCTGATGGTGAAATTAATGATACGGTGCATGATATCCATCAACATACATAGTGGACAAGCAAAACACAATCATCAATATTTTAAGTTGCAATAATCCTGATTGGCAATCAAAACACACATTAGCAACAACCATCATTTCAACTTATACCATGCTGTAGGAAACACACAACCCAGTGCATAACGCAAAGGGGCATACTCCCAATCAAACCATAAAACAATGCTTATTCAACAATCCAACTGTTACAACACAAGAGGCAGTGACTGTGTGCCCACTTCATTTATCGAATCAACCAATTAACCATGCTGAGCTATCGATTCGACTGTTATAATAAATAATGCAGTGACTAGATACCAAATAATCAAAACTATTGTCAACGCTATTAACAGAGGTGAGACAATAATCAACCACTGTCGACGATACTCCACCAACTCACAACAGTCAACAATATACTCGACATGATATAACTGGCTCCATTTGTTAAAAATAGACTTTGAATAATCAAGGGTTCACTCTGTGGAACTAACACAGGGAGACTAGAATCGACCACCAATAGCAGGTGAGAAACTTTCGGGACAATACGGTGGACACACAGGCCATATCACCAATAGATTTGCAAGACAAGGTGACAGTTCACCAGGTAGGAGAGACTATGAATAGAGGAGCATAGGCTTCTTACTGGCCTGTAATAACACCAAGAACACGCGGTACATAACCCTCATGGTTTTCCCCAATCAACCCGAGTAATGCTGATATAAAAACAAAACCATGAAATAACAATCAACCTTAAACCAATCCCCTTGGCATAATAGCCATCATAACCAACTATGCAAACATCAATAGTATAAACGAGCCCATACCTAGGTGAAACGATATGCAGTGACACATGGTTCGAAATCAAACCCAACAACCCCATAACAACAAATACGACTGGGCATGGTGACAAGAACTGTGTGGAGACAACCAGCAAGTCTGGACCGAAAGAAACCTCCAACAAAAACCCATAAAGACAACAGAGACCCTTCATGGCTTCTACTACTCAGAATAATCAATGAAATTGTGACTTCAACCATCATTTTCCATTTGAAACGTAAACCACACAACCAACCATTCCTGAGAAACAACAGAATTCACACAGTTGCCCGCCTTAAGAAAACACAGACCGATACATCATAGAGCCAACATCTATTTCATAAACAGAGTGAGTTCATGGATGGCAAAAAAAAAAACATACCTGTAACCAAAAATCCTTAAAAACGTGAGCTTGGCCGAGAAGTTCTTCTCTCGACTGGAAATCAGAGATTAACCAAAATGAACAACAATTGAACAATAGACAAGCTAGGGTGATGACTAGTGGGAGAGGTATGGAGTGACGTGCAATAAATGCACGTCCCTTCCATCCTTTACTCATTCAATTACTTAGTACACGCCAGTCAACCATCCATTAATCCATTCAATTAATATATGCATCGAAACTAACATCCATTACTTCCAAGGGGATATTATCTTCCTCAAAAAAGATGGAATACACCCTTAGGTCCTCTTCTACATAGTTCACATTAGGTTGTGGGACACTTTCTATGTAAGGTGAAATCCCTCCCTCTCTAAGGACTATAATGTTTTTACCATTCTGAGGAACAGATAAGTGTGTCCCGTCGAGTGAAAGGTATCCACCCATCAAAGCTTTCCAATATCTTCCCAAGATGATTGAGTAATTGCTTACTGGCATATCAATTACCTGAATACTAAGGGTTGTCCTTATTTTAGGTTGTGCGCACAAAACTAAGGTCACATCCTTAATCTCACCTATGGTCGTTTGTTGCAGGCTATTATAGGAAAGCATGCATCTGGCGTTTACATTTGTACAAGACATGGCTATCTATTCCATAATAATATTCAACATCACACTTGGGCCCGAACCACCATCAATGAGGCAACAATGGGCGATTTTATCCATAATCTTTATAGAAATATAAAAAGGGGGATTTTTTATAGGGTATCTAAAGTTATATACACCTACTTTATTTACAGACGAATCCTCTTCATTCACCTCTTTAGAGAGGTTGGCTACAACATAAGCCTTTGCTTCAATGAATTGTTTCAGATGCCTCTGTTGTTCAGGGATAGCAACCATGTCCAAAAGGGTGGCATCTGCTTTGATGTTGGCCAACTGATTCAGAATATTGTATTTGGAAGAGGGGAGAGGGGGAGTTGTTTCTTGACTATCAGGAACCTTAGGAACCTGAATCGTAGTAGCTGGTGAAGATGAGCTTGGGCTAGAAGGATTGCAGGGAGGATCATATTTGCCTTTGCGAGCGCAGGATTTGTTCCTAGTATTGATGATCATGGCATATTCTGGCTTTGCAAAATCTAGGACATCGATGGTAGTTTCTGGTATTTTACCAAAGATCTTATCTCTGACACTCTTACTTACCTCACATGTGGCTTCCTTTTGGTGTTCCTCGCAAAAGTTACACCAACTTCGAGGCAATATAGATTTAGGCTAAAAATTATTTTCAATTGAGTTTCTAAAGGGAGGTGCAGAAGAGGATGAAGCTCTAGGGGTTAGAGGGGAGACATTTCCATTTTGCTCATACGCTATCATACGATTATTCATATCTTGTACTAGTTGTAAGAGGGCGCACATGTTTGTTTGTTTCACCGATTCTCCCCAGGGAAGACCTGTTATTTCAAGCTGTTCTTAATACTCTAAACAAGTATGCAGAGCGGAATCGAGATTATCAATGGATTTTTCCTCAAGCCTATGACGATAGGGGGAAGGTAATGCATTGTAATAATGCATGAAACTGGCTTGGTTATGAGGTCGAATGAGTTCAAAGATTTGATTGTATAACTTAGTGAAATGCAAGTTGAAGGATTTGATGGTCTCACCATCCTTATATGCGATGTTATTATACTCCAGTAACTGCTCAGCTAGGATTTTAGATTTCCCATAGATGGATCTGAACCAATAAACTAACTCCTCCCAAGTAGACAAAATCTTAGGAGGAAGGTCAAATAAATCGACCACAATCTTCCCTTCCAAGGAATTGACAAATAAGCGCATGCAAGTATCATTGTCATTGGCTCGTATATTGTGACAAGCATTAGAAAATGACACCAAGTGTTCATTTGTAGTGACAATGTTATTTCCCGAGAACCTAGGGAGATGCTCTTTGAATTTAGGAAGTGGATGAGTGGCAGGTGCTAGGTTAAGAGGAGAGGACACATGCCATGGTGTGGTTGTGGCGTCTTCTTCAAACTGAAAAAGACCATACTTTTTAATGACTTTGGTGGGATTCATGGTAGATTGGAAAGGGATATGGTGGCTATATAAGCTACCAATCACCGATGAAGATGAATACTGAGAGGAGGAAGCACTTACAGTGCCACCAGAGCCACCACTAGATGCCATCTTGTGGATGATATGTGAGGGGAATAAATACGAACTGGATGAATCAGACAAAGTTCTCCTTAGAGCACTTTGTTGGGTTGACAACATAATGTTCCTTCTTCCTATTTCAACAATAGGGTTAATTTCAAGTTATTAATCCTCAACACAAGTATTGATAGTGTCTAAAATGGTGTTGAACAAATTCAAAGCAATGCTAGTCTGATCTTGAAGACCGGGCTCAATATTGGGTTGCCTTGCAACAAGCACAATAATTAAGAAATAAAATAGTCAAAGAAGCAATATAAAAAAAATAGATGTATTTGATGCTAATCAAGCATAAAAATTAACCAGAGAGATATTGAAGATCTCCCTAGTATGGTCACTAAATAAATGTTGAGGAAAAGATATGAAATGATCTTACTCAAACATTTTCAGATCCTGCTTGTCTAAAGTAAGATAGACGGGAATATCACCCTATGTTTATAGCCATCAAAACTTACATGCTATTTCACAAGTATTATTTACAAGTGCTTAGGCTACTTTTTTATACTTAAAAGCTTGCTGAAAAACTCATTTTTTATGTAATTTTCCAAATATATCAGATGATGAAATAAATATAGAGACAAAAGTAAAGACACAGAGTCAATAATCAACACATATGAGACATAAATCAATCCTTTATTTCATTCCAATTCATTAAAGAATCGTTCTCTTTACAAAATTTGTTGAGAAATTTTTGGACCAAAGTCAAACTTAGATGTCCCCGATGAAACATACAAAAGGACTTCTGACAAAAAATCAAAAAATGAACTTGAAAAGATGGATCAACTTGCCACAAATTGTTGTCCACTAGACTATGCACAATAGCCTTTGTCAGTCATGAAAACTAATTCATAAACAGACAAGTCTACATAGACTATCAAAGATAGATCAACACCTCTGAAAAACAAGTGTCTGAATGATGTAATTCAACCCTGAATCTTGTTGTCTACAATAAGACCCTGCTATCATAAAAAAGAATTAGGATTCTAATGAATGAATGAATGAATGAATGAATGAACGAAAACTAAACTATCTCAACAAAACTCAAGAGAAAACCTTAGTATGCTTCTCCTTCTATTCTCCTCATGTTCCTCCCTTTCCTTTTGCCTTTAAGCAAATTGGAATTCGTTGAAGTAGTTGAACTACTTCATTAGTTAAGTTAACTAAAAACTCAACCAACTTTTTAGTTAGGGGGAAAAGTAATAAATCATAATAAGGGTTTTTTAAATAAATAATAACTAGTAGGTGGGACCCCATGTGACTCTCCTTTAGATTTTAACAATCATAACACAACTAGTTAATTAAACAAAAAACATCCCTCCTTGTGACTCCCATCATCACATTCATATTTGACAATTTATCTCAATGATATTTGAAATTATTTTCAAAATATATTACTCATATATCCAAAAATAGGATGTTGTCCAAAATTTCTAAAGTCAACTGTTCTCAACAATTAATAAATAAATAAAAACTTAAAATCCATATTTCCCACTCTAAGATGCAATCCTTCCCTTGTTGTTGTTGTCACCTTTTGATCTCTCTGAATTTGTCTTTGGTTGTGCCGAGCCTTTAGGCCTAATCTCATTGATCACATGAGAGCAATAATCCCTCAAATGCATCCGGGAGGACACGACTTTATCAGATCCATTGGAGGGTGAGGAAGGGGCAACAATGGATTTTCCTTTGTCAGGGGGCATGGTGGGCCTCGGTTTTCAACCTTTTTCTAGCATGGGAATACTGAACTGGTGAGTGGGTAGGGGAAACTTGGACAATTTGATTGAAAGGCGGGGGAGCAGGTAAAGAAAAATTGGGCCAGCCACGATGTTGGGAGACTGTCGAGTGGACAATATCTTGCCATCCGTCGTTTTCGGGAACCTCAGGTTGCAATGAGACATGAGGGGGCACGAGAATACTAGGGGCTTGTGGATCTTGGAAGGGAGGCCTTTCAGGCCTAGGTTGGACCACTCCTTGCCCTATCCAATTGAAAAACCCATCCTGAAATAGCCAGCCTAACTCTTGCGAGTCAACATCAAAGTGAATGGAGAATCTTGGCCTTATAGGGCCCCTGATCCAATTACCTCTTCCTTGGTTACCTCTGCCATGGCTACCTCGGCTGAAAAAACTCATTCTTGTATGCATGATTGATTAGAAAATAGTTTCTTTAATAACCATACACGACAACTCTTTTAAAAATATGAAATACATTTTGGCTCAGCAACATATCAGACTCATGCAATCCAATCCATACAAATTGTTTAACCATTGTCAATGAGCAGGGGGTGAACAAAGGTTCTGGGATATGCGAGGGGTTTGTATTGAGCGAAAAATGTTAAAATGAGGGGAAAAAGAACATGGTTACTACTAAAAAACAACAAACAATCAACTGAAATGTAAACCAAATAACATATCACTATAATCCATCCCTGTGATCTTAAATTGTCACAATACAAAGCTCCTCTTAATTGTAATTAAATTTTAGGAACAGGGAGTGAGTAATGAATATGGGAAGGTGAGGGGATTGTAATTAACGAAAAGTGAAATAATGGTAGGGAAAAAGAGCGGATACTGTTCGTAAAATTAATTAAGTAATCCATAAAACAATTATGTACTTAATGAAAACGTTTCAACACTAACCAAACAATTTCTCTGATCAATTAAACAATCATTGTGTGTAATTTAACCATTACTGTGTGTTAAACTTGCTCATTGTTCACATTTAAGTTATTAACACTTTCAATTAATCATAGTTTCATCATACTCAAAATAATATGTCCTTCAACAACCTGTATAAAAATTATGTGTTCTCTCACTTCTTCTTTTAAAAATTTAAACAATCCCAATGAACACAGAGTCATTTGTATCGACTTTGTTCAACATCCAAACCATCAACCATCGTCATAAATTAAACCTTCAAATCAAACACATGCACAAGTTGTTTTAAAATTGTGCCCGATTCAATTCCCCAATTCAATTTAAAAATTAAATTGCAATAAAACCATACTGTTATAGAACCCCTGCCCACCTCTGATGGTACAATCAACAATACAATGCACGATATCCATCAACATACAGAGTGGACAACCAAAACACAATCATCAATATTTTAAGTTGCAATAATTCTGATTGGTAATCAAAACACACATTAACAACAACCATCATTTCAACTTATACCATGCTGTAGGAAACACACAACCCAGTGCATAACGCAAAGAGGCATACTCCCAATCAAACCATAAAACAATGCTGAGTCAACAATCCAATTGTTACAACACAAGAGGCAACGATTATGTGCCCACTTCATTTCTTGAATCAACCAATTAACCATGCCGAGCTATCGATTTGACTGTTATAATAAATAATGCAGTGACTAGATACCAAATAATCAAAACCATTGTCACCGCTATTAACAGAGGCGAGCCACCAATCAACCACTGTCGACGATACTCCACTAACTCACAACAGTCAACAATATACTCGACAAGATATAACTAGCTCCATTTATTAAAAACAGGCTTTGAATAATCAAGGGTTCGCTCTGTGGAACCAACACAGGGAGACTGAAATCGACCACCAACAACATGTGAGAAACTTTCGAGACAACACGGTGGATACACATGCCATATCACCAATAGATTTGCAAGATAAGGTCACAGTTCACTAGGTAGGTGAAACTATGAACAAAGGAGCATAGGCTTCTTACTGGCCTGTAATAACACCGAGAACACGCAGAACATAACCCTCATGGTTTTCCCCAATAAACCCGAGTAATGCGGATATAAAAACAAAACCATGAAATAGCAATCAACCTCAAAGAAATCCCCTTGGCATAATAACCATCATAACCAACTACGCAAACACCAATAGTATAAAGTAGCCCATACCCAGGTGAAACGATATGCAATGACACAAGGTGGTTTGAAATCAAACCCAACAACCCCATAACAACAAATACGACTGGGCATGGTGACAAGAACTGTCTGGAGACAACCAACAAGTCTGGATTGAAAGAACCCTCCAACAAAAACCCATAAAGACAACAGAGAGCCTTCATGGATTCTACCACTCAGAATAATCAATGAAATTGTGACTTCAACCATCATTTTCCATTTGCAACGAAAACCACACAACCAACCATTCCCGAGAAACACCAGAATTCACACAGTTTCCAGCCTTAAGAAAACACATAACGATACATCACAAAGGAAACATCTATTTCATAAATAGAGTGAGTTCATGGATGGTAAAAAAAAACATACCTGTAACAAAAAATCCTTAAAAACGTGAGCTTGGCCGAGCAGTTCTTCTCTTGCCTGAAAATCGGAGCTTAACCACAATGAACAACAATTCAACAATATCCAAGCTAGGGCGATGACCAGTGGGAGAGGTATGGAGTGATGTGCAGTAAATGTACGTCGCTTCCATCATTTACTCATTCAATTACTTAGTACACGCTAGCCAACCATCCATTAATCCATTCAATTAATCTATGCATCGAAACTAACATCCATTAGTTTCCAAATGCGCCATCCCATATCACATTTAACCATTGCCAACCATACCATAGCGCATATCAAATGTGCTTTCATATAACTCAATAAATCGTATAGCCACTACAATGGTTAGTTAGGACCAAACACCATTTCTTTAATTTCGATGCATATAGTGTATCATAGTAGCATAGTAGCATAGTTTAGTTTCTTCCTTAGATTTTTCCATAGGCCTCTTTTCACTTGCTCTTATTTCATGTTATAACTAACATGTGTCTTGTGAAGGTACAACATGTGACGATTCATGGTTTAAATAGCAATGCAATAACCATGAGTATAAGCTATTCATATAAAATTAGAGCTTAGAGCAATGAAAAACCACACATAGCATGCATTATCCCTCTGCCATTATGTCGCAAACAAAACCAAGATTTCATCAATCATGTAGAACCCTGTAAGTAGTCTCGAACAACAACATAAACCTCAAATAAGAACCAGATATGATCCTCCAATCTACAAGGGGGTCCCACCTACTAGTATTATATATATCGTTAGCTTATAATAATAGGCTTTAGAAATACTTTGCATGCGAAATCCTTGTTGCGATTTTAATCATCAACGAACTGGAGACTCCACAGGGAAATTTGTTCTCAACAGATTTAGAAATCAGAACACATGGTTTCGCAGACCAAGAACAACATATCAAAAGATATACCAGGAAGATTATGCAACGGGGGGAAGTGAGCGAATTTAATGGAAAAATGATTGGGAATTCGGGAATGACTCATGAAAAATGTTAAGTATGAGGGGGTTTACCACTGTGTGCATAATAATTCAACCGAGATCTACTCTTTACTTCAAGGAGAAAAATTATGGACTTTCTCTTTTAAATTCTCAAATGGATGAAGAAATGGAGAGTAGAAGCGGGAGATAACCAATTTCTTTATAAGACAACAGTGAAAGCAGATAACAAATTCAATTGTTTTAAGGGGGAAACATCATAACAACTATGTAAGCTTGATTTTTATTGAATAACAATATCTTGCAGGATTGTCACTGTGGCATAACCGATCCATCATCTTATCCTTGAAAAAAATCAACTAAAAGATGAAAAATCCATAAAATCATGACAGAATCAAAACTACAAAGTTTAAAACAACATAAATAAAATGACAGAAATGTAAAAGCAGTAGGAAATTTTTAAAAAAAGAAGCATAAATCAAACTACTATAAGCATAAATGAAAAATAGTGAAAAAAATGAAGCAGAGCTAGACTACTAATATACAGGAAATACAAACAACGTTAGAACTTTTCAAGTTGGGTCCACGTAATGTTTCAAGTGAGAACCGTTAGTGCTATAGGAAAACAATCGCTCCTGTAAATCTTTTAAAATGTAAGAGTTAGTACCCAGGACAAAAGCAATTTTGAAAGGACCCAACCATAACACTTGAAACTCTGAGGTAATTAACAACCTTTCAACTTATATAATTAGATCATCAAGATAGATGTGAATACTGATCAATTCGTCAAGAGTTATTTGTATAGGTCTTTTAAAAGTGGTACTTGCATGAGGTAAGCTAGAAAGCATATGTTCATAAGTCACGGTACCCCAATCAGTGATAAAGGTGGTTTTGTAAGGATCTGCCCCTTTTATCTTGATTTGATTGTAACAAAAAAAACTGTCAAGTAAGGGCATCATCTGTGACTCTACAACTTGCTGCAGAATCAATCCCATATTAGGGGGAGGAAAGTGATCTTTCATAAAAGCCCGATGGAATAGGAGAAAATTGATGCAAAAGTTAATATGATCAGTGACGTTCAGAACATGTATCAATTTGGAAACCCATTCAGGGTATTTGACCGAAAGGGAGATTCCAGCCTTCAAGGATTTTTCCAACTCCCCTCGAATAGTTGCTTCCCATGCAGGGTTGTCAGGTCTTTGTTTTTTCTTGATTGGTTTCATGCCTTCCTTGATGGGGATAGCATGTTGTATAAGAACAGGATCAAAACCACGAATATCCTCATAAGACCAAGCAAAAACATTTTGAAATTCACCAAGTAGCTTGGAAAAATTCATTTTCTCTCCATAGGAACATTGGGAACATATTTTAACATTCTTTGGAGACTTGGGTGTCCCAATGTTCAAGGAGATGGTTTCACCCACCTTCATTTTTGACTCCTCTTCTTTCTGTTTCTCTTTATTGCCTACATCACTCGACGGAAATGAACTCTCTAGGGGATCCAAGCCTTTAGAAATCTTATTTCCTGAGAAAGTTTTGGACCAAAGTCAAACTTAGACGTCCCCGATGAAACATACAAAAAGACTTCTGACAAAAAATAAAAAACTGAACTTGAAAAGCTGGATTGACTTGCCACAGATTGTTGCCCACTAGACTCTGCACAATAGCCTTTGTCGGTCATGAAAACTAATTCACAAACAGACAAGTCTACACAGACTATCAAAGATAGATCAACACCTCTGAAAAACAAGTGTCTGAATGATGGAATTCATCCCTGAATCTTGCTGTCTACAATAAGACCCTGCTATCATAAAAAATAATTAGGCTTCTAATGAATTAAGGAATGAATGAAAACTAAATTATCTCAACAAAACTCAAGAGCAAACCTTAGTATGCTTCTCCTTCTATTCTCCTCGTGTTCATCCACTTCCTTTTTCCTTTAAGAAAATTAGAATTGGTTGAAGTAGTTGAGCTACTTCATTAGTTAAGTTAACTAAAAACTCAACAAACTTTTTAGTTAGGGGGAAACGTAATAAATCATAATAAGGTTTTTTTAAATAAATAATAACTAGTAGGTGGGACCCATTGTGACTCCCCTTTAGCTTTTAACAATCACAACACAACTAGTTATTTAAACAAAAACATCCCTCCTTGTGACTCCCACATCACATTCATATTTGACAATTTATCTCAATGATATTTGAAATTATTTTCAAAATATATTACTCATATATCAAAAAATAGCATGGTGTCCAAAATTTCTGAAGTCAACTGTTCTCAACAATTAATAAATAAATAAAAACTTAAAATCCATATTTCCCACTCTGAGATGCAATCCTTCCCTTATTGTTGTTGTCACCTTTTGATCTCTCTGAATTTTCTTTTGGTTGTGCTGAGCCTTTAGGCCTAATCTCGCTGATCACATGAGATAAATCATTTCTCAAATGCATCCGGGAGGACACAGATTTATCAGAGCCATTGGAGGGTGAGGAAGGGGCAACAATGGCTTTTCCTTTGTTAGGGGCATGATGGGCCTTGGTTTTCAACCTTTTTATAGCATGGGAAGACTGAACTGGTGAGTGGGCAGGGGCATCTTAAACAATTTTATTGATAGGCAGGGGAGTAGGTAAAGACAAATTGGGCCAGCCACGATGTTGGGAGACTACTGGGTGGAAAATCTCTTTCCATCCATCATTTTCGGGAACATCAGATTGCAATGATACATGAGGGGGCACGGGAATACCAAGGGCTTGTGGAGCTTGGAAGGGAGGCATTTCAGGCCTAGGTTGGACCACTCCTTGCCCAATCCAATTGAAAAACCCATCCTGAAATAGTTGGCCTAACTCTTAAGAGTCAACATCAAAGTGAATGGAGAATCTTGGCCTTCTAGGGCCCCTGCTCCAATTACCTCTTCCTCGGTTACATCTTCCATGTCTACCTCGACTGAAAAATCTCATTCCTGTATGCATGATTGATTAGCAAATCGTTTCTTTAACAACCATACATGACAACTCTTTTAAAAATATGAAATAAATTTTGGCTTAGCAACATATCAGACTCATGCAATCCAATCCATACAAATTGTTTAACCGTTGTCAATGAGCAGGGGGTGAACAAAGGTTCTGGGATATGCGAGGGGTTTGTATTGAGTGAAAAATGTTAAAATGAGGGGAAAACGAACATGGTTACTGCTCACAGACAACAAACAATCGACTGAAATGTAAACCAAAGAACATATCATTGTAATCCATCCCTGTGATCTTAAACTGTCACAATACAGAGCTCCTCTTTACTGTAATTAAATTTTAGGAACATGGAGGGAGTAGTGAATATAGGAAGGTGGGGATTGTAATTAACGAAAAGTGAAATAATGGTATGGAAAAAGAGCGGATATTGTTCATAAAATTAATTAAGTAATCCATAAAACAATTATGTACTTAATGCAAACATTTCAACACTAACCAAACAATTTCCATGATCAATTAAACAATCACTGTGTGTAATTTAACCATTACTATGTGTTAAACTTGCTCACTGTTCACATTTAAGTTCTTAACACTTTCAATTAATCACAGTGTCATCATACTCAAAATAATATGTCCTTCAACAACCTGTATAAAAATTCTGTGTTCTCTCACTTCTTCTTTTAAACATTTAAACAATCCCAATGAACACACAATCATTTGTATCGACTATGTTCAGCATCCAAACCATCAACCATCATCACAAATTAAACCTTCAAATCAAACATAGACAAAAGTTCTTTTAAAATCTTGCCCGATTCCATTCCTCAATTCAATTTAACAATTAAATTGCAATAAAACCATACTGTTATAGAACCCGTGCCCATCTCTGATGGTGAAATCAACGATATGGTGCACGATATCCATCAACATACACAGTGGACAACCAAAACACAATCATCAATATTTTAAGTTGCAATAATCCTGATTGGCAATCAAAACACACATTAACAACAACCATCATTTCAAATTATACCATGTTGTAGGAAACACACAACCCAGTGCATAACACAAAGAGGCATACCCCCAATCAAACCATAAAACAATGTTGAGTCAACAATCCAACTGTTACAACACAAGAGGCAGGGACTGTGTGCCCACTTCATTTCTCGAATCAACCAATTAACCATGCTGAGCTATCGATTCGACTGTTATAATAAATAATGCAGTGACTAGATACCAAATAATCAAAACCACTGTCAACGCTATTACCATAGGTGAGTCAACAATCAACCACCGTCGACGATACTCCACCAAATCACAACAGTCAACAATATACTCAAAAGGATATAACTGGCTCCATTTATTAAAAATGGGCTTTGAATAATCAAGGGTTCGCTTTATGGAACCAACACAGGGAGACTGGAATCAATCACCTCCACGCGTGGGAGTGAATTTGCGCAGGCTGGGCTACCAGTCCTCCTGTCATGAGTTCCTTACCCCATAACCTTTAAACTAATATTTAAATTTGATTAAGGTTTAATCCGGATGCAAAAAGGGTTGGGGCGAAGCCCCAACCCTTGGCTCGACCCCTACCATATGACTTTCCATATGACCAGAGCGTGGATATACCAACCAACTACCGACAGGTGTGGGTGCTCTGATTTTAGCACCTAGGACGTGTCCATGTGGGGGGCACACGACTAGGATGTCTATCGATAAAAGGGGCCAATGCACTAATGGTGCGCTAATTTCTCCCATGCACCTAGATTGTTGCGTTGTGTCGGGTTTAGGCTTGGGAAACGTCTAGAAGCCAGGTTCAGTTCACACATAGGCGCATTTTGGCGAGCAGAGACAACAAAGAATTGGGAGAAACTTCCAGGAAGTGATTCCAACTCAGGTTTTGGCCAAACCAGGTGCAGGAAGAGCCCAACTAGGGGTTTTTGGACATTCTGAAGCCATTGAATCCATCTATTTTTCATTCTGAGCATTGTAAAGCACTTATTTTGACACTTTGAGCATACAACATCACTATTGTTCAAGATCAACCATATCACATAAAGATAACATAAGATAGCTACCCTACCAACCTATCCTGCAAGGTTAGGACCTCCAAGACACATAATCAACGCTCACGTCTAGGATTCATCCGATTGATTTAGACCATTTAAGGTCTTAGGACTAGCGATTGTTATGAAGAACAAGGAGATATCTAGTTCCCTTAACCACAATCATACTTTGAATTTCGTGACTAAATCAACAACAATACCCTTCATAAATTATTTAAACACATAGTATAATCTACTATGATTAAACAATCATTTAAGCATCTTTCTCGTGAATCGAGCAAGAACATCTTATAACATCTATTTTAAGCATAACAAAAATTCCACTTAACACGCATGTGATTGAAACAACCCTCTCGAAGCATTCCAAAAGTAGAAGAACAGAATAATATTGATGAAGTTATTGACTTTTATACGTTATATATATATAATCCACCAATCTCTCACTTAATAACTTCATGTTATCAACACAAATGAATCTTTATCAAGATGGGAAAAAGTTCACTTTTTAAAGGATGAAATTCCACAATAACCTAAAGATACTAAAACATAAAACTATGAGTTAAAAATTTATGTTCATCATTCTTAATTCTAGTTTCGCAAAGTCACCATAGTCAAACTATTTTAAGCTCATATACAAATGATTGTCATTTCTTAGCTCACCAAGAATTACATTTAATATACAAATCTAAGGTTTTATTTAATGACTAAAGGATATTCTAATGTATATTTTTATTTTATATATATTATTATTTTTTAAATATACTAAGAATAAAAGTAAAATAAAAGAACAGACTACAATATTATCAATTATTGATCACACGAGACCTATATCCAATAGCGATCTCATAAAGAAATTCCATCCCAAGTAATTCATAATCCAATACTCATAACATATATGTCTTGAAATTTAAATGAATACATACATAGGTTTTATGTATACAAATATCTATTATTCAAATCATGCCTTCTCTTAAACCTTGTAAGGTTTTACATTGAATTCCTATCATCTCGTAGGTATTGATATATATGTTTTATAAATTCCTAGGCTTAAATTACGTTGTAGCGAAAATATTTGTCGACGATTTATTAGATTCATCGATTATGTTTATTAGATTTTTGTCAAGAACTTAATGATTATCAAGCACTGAGGGTTTTTATACTTGGTTGGTTGTCACACTTCCCTTAAAATGATAAGGATTCATTTAACCCAAGAGTTGAAGTACTCATGATCTCAAATCTGAAACACACCCATCTAACTATGGCCTCTATCAGTTTCACAAAAAGAAATATTTTACCGATCAACTTTCTGTATTCTTGACCAACACATTTATTAAGAACGAAGATCGTTCAGATTCTTGGTGTATCTATCCATTTTTCTGATGATTAATGATACATTTGGTTCGTTTGATAACAAAAGGATATCTATGGTCAAGGAAGATCAATAAAGGTCTAAATTTCCAAATCATAAGTCTTAATTAGGTAGAGAGGAGAGAATTGAACGACACAACCTTGAGTAACAATTGCTCAAGATTGAGTCTTTGAATTCAACGCTTCCGAGATATGACAGAATATACATAACATAGCTAAGAAAATTATCAATAATTAAAAATTACATTTTTAAGGATGTTGTACATTGGGTAATAAAGAAGTGTAGTTTCTTTTTTTTTTTTTAATTTGTTGGAGAAGCGAACCCTGATCAATCTACTTCTTTTATAAATGATTCCCTTACTGGGGTCAATCATTCAGTTACACCATTTCGACCACATTAGTTAACAACTCGAAAAATCATTTATTACACAATGTGATAGATCTTTTCATTTTGAACTTAACCTTTTTAAACACATTTGACTATCCTGGTGATACGTACCTCATCGGATCACCACCGGAAGGTTTGGTCGAGAACCAAGGAAAAGAATGTAAACGTTTTGTCACAATATATGCAAATTAAGATGCAAAAGTGTGTTCCTACCAGAAAAAGGGTTACACAAAGAATGGAAGGAAGAACTCAACAAACACATGCAACAAATAAGATCCCAAGAGGGGGAAACTCAAAACCTATATAGTTTTTGTAGTTTATTCATCGAAAGGAGGGTTGCCTAGATTTTAATTGCTGACACAGATGACTGAGTTTTGTTAAATATCAAAAGCAACTATAAATTTTTTTAATACCAATACACATATAACGAAGCTTCAATGTTAGTAACACTCCTCCTCCAGACTGGATAGATTCTACAAGGCATTTATTGAAATAAATAACGAGTTCAGAAAATAGCAATTGATTCCTCAATCTAGATACCAAACACACAGGATGCAGAACCCTCCAAATTATATATATATATATATATATAAAATAACATGTAATTGGACATACATTCCTCAGCATATTCAGAGAATCACTCCTTTACAATTATCGTGAAATAAATTTATTCAACAATGCAAATTGAATTAACAGAATCAAAATCATCAAATCACGATAGGAGTATATGGACTAAGAGAATTGTAATTATCAATATGTGTTGGATATTTATAAACTATACAAAATCATAATTATAAATTCATATTAGAACAAGTCACATGTATATATTTATCAACGGATTTAATTATCGCGATCTTCTATCAAAAGCTAAAATATTTGTTAATATTAGAAAGTCTACATTACAATAATCAAAGTTTACATCTCCAATTTATATGGAATATTTTATGTATCAATAACCATTTTACTGTACCATCAATTTTCGTTCATTCACTTACAAATTGACAATGAAGCGTTATTTAACAATTTACAGAATGAAATGGATATTCCAAATACCGTAACCAGAAGTGTTCCTCCGTTGTAAAACTTGTACAACCTCTCCTTCTTCACTTGCCAATACTGAGACTTCACCGGTACCTCCCAACCAACGCAAGGGGTACTCTTCTTCCCCCTTATCCCCCCGAGACGCAAAGAAACCACACACAAAAACCAAAATGCAATAGCTCCAAGCTTGCCTCGCAAGGAGGAGCTTCCACTCTTTCTTCAAGCTTAGTATCCCAACTCTCACAAGTAAAACACAATCCATAATAATTTTGGCAGTATAGCCTTAGCAATCATAAGAGAGATCCATTTCCCTTCTACACCATTTGTTTTTATATAAATTTCCTCACTGACACATGTCCACATGCACAAATAATTAACTTTTTAATCAATTTAATTAGAATTATACACCCACACACTTTTCACACTCTCCACAAGTTGCACAAGTAATTACCAATTTTATTTTATTTAAAGAGTCAATTTCCCTCACAATCCCCAATGTGTTCCTATTTTCTCTCTTAGGTGTCCCTTTGTTCCCCAAATTTTCATTTAATAAGTGTCTCCTAACTAGATCTTAGTTAGAGTTGGATTAGGAGTCTTCTTCTAGTTAGACTGGTGGTAGTTTGACTCTTAGATACTATTCTATGTGTACACCTATTCTCTCATATTTTATTTCTTTCTAATTAAAAACAATCCCTTTTATTAATTTCATGCACACATGTCCTTTTTATCCAATCTTTACATTTTATTCCCCCTTTTCCTAGAGTTTGGTTATTCTCCAATCTTTTAACCTATGTCACAATTCATTTAGTCCTTTAATTAAATTTAGACTTAGGCTTAGAATTTTATTGGGATTTATAATTAATAAATTAATTGTTTAATTAATTATCTTAATCCAACAAGGTCTAATCATTTAAATGTTTTCTAGTCCACCTAGATTTATTGACTCAAGTTTTTAATTACGCGACGTGCCCGTCAAGACGCACCTTCGTGCTCCAAGGGTGCCACTCTCCTTTGACTAGTTTTAGAAGTTTGTCCGACCCTTTGGAGTCAACACTCCATTCGGTCGACCTTGTGAGAGACTAAGGGATTCTAAGGATTAAGGACTCCGCCTTATTGCGCGCTCCTTAGAAATATTCGTGAGTGATTGTCTCAGTCCGCCCTCACGACATCATGGACCTCTCGAACTAGGTAATCACTAACCTACCATTCGGACCATGACAAGAGTGCTAGTAGGCTGTGATAGAGACACTGCCACACCTCTCCCTCAATGTCTAGTTTCTGTGCAGGACCCCTCTACTCCTTATGTGAGTCATATTAGCAAGTTTCGTCAAGCCTGCATCCACTGATAAAACCCATGTCAATAATCCATATACATAAATCATGTTGTAATCAATCATATATCACAAGTGCGTAAATGAAATACCAAATTAAAATACAATTCACTCCTCGACTCAATCTGGAGTCCAAGAAATTCCATTGATGCCATCAACATCCATAAACTGTCATGTGTCCTCAACACTCAGGAAAACTCGTCAATAACATATGCCAATATATATACATCGAATAACAATAAGTCACAACACATCATCACCATAATGTATAATCCATAATCGAAACGAAATCACATGTACCATAACCGGATCACTTGCACGCAAGTGTCCTCAAAGAATAAGTCAATAAAAGTGTGCTCAGTAGAGCAGGATGTTACATAGACCCTCTCTTGTTTTAAACTTTGTCTCGAATTTTTTACAATATATAAATGCAATTAAAAAATGTATATGACACAGATCTATATGTCTAATCTATCAAACAAGTAAGGAAACTGTTGACTCATCTCATATGCGTCCTCCCAGGTAGCCAAGTGTGGACTATAGTTGTCCCACTAGACCTTGACCTGATTGACTATTCGACGCCTTAGCTATCGAATGCGATGGTCCAGAATGCGGATTGGGACCGCCATGAGAGCACCCTCATCCAACACTTGCAAGGAAATCATGTCAATAACATGTGAAGGATCACTAATATAATGTCTCAAAATAGATACATGAAATACATCGTGCATACACCTCAAAGAATTAGGCAAGGCTAGTCGATAAGTCATAGGTACTTTCTTTTCCACAACTTCAAAAGGTCCCACAAACATAGGAGAGAGATTATCACCCTTTCCAAACTTGATCGAACTCTTGTGCGATTTTACCCACAAGAAAACTCTATCACAACTTCATAACTGCAATCAACACAATGCACATCAACATAACTTTTCTACCGATCTTTCACTTATTTAACCCTCTGTATTATCGATTTCATATGTTATTCCATTTCTTGAATCAATTCCGGTCCTACCAGGAACCTATCCTGAAGTCGATCCCAACTCAATGACATCCGACATGGTCGTCCGTAAAGAAACTCAAATGGGGCCATATTAATCGTACTATGATAGTTGTTGTTGTATGCAAACTCTACTAGTGGCAAGAAATATTCCCAATGTTTCTTTTGGTCCATTACATACATACACAACATATCCCCCAAAATCTAGTTCGTTCTTTCTGTTTTTCCATCTGTCTCAAGGTGATACACTATACTGAAATTCAACTGCGTTCCTAAAGCCTCTTGGAAATTGGTCCAAAATTGTCATGTAAACACCGATCCTTGATCGTATATGATCCTTCTTGGTACTCCATGTAATCTCGCAATATCGCTCACAAATACTCTTGCTATGTATGGTTCCTAATACGTCGTACGTACTGGGATAAAGTGTGCACTCTTTGTCAAAGTGTCCACTACCATGAAAATCGTATCATGCCTCCTTACCTTCAGTGGCAATCCAACGATAAAGTCCATAGAAATGACCTCCCATTTCGATTCCGGAATAACGTGTGGCTGTAACAATCCTACTGGATGTCTATGTTTTGCCTTCACTTGCTGACATTATAAACATCTCACCACGTAACTAACTATGTTTGCTTTCATTCCCTTCCAGAAGAATAAAGGCTTAAGGTCTTCCTTCATCTTCGTGACTCCCGGATGAGCCATGTACACCGCTCAATGAGCTTCACTTAAGATCAAACTTCTTAATTCGTCATTAGGCGGTATGCAAATTCTTATGTTAAATCTCAACAATCCATCGTTGTCTAAATAATAAGCTTCATACTTCGGTACCATCATGATATCTTGTCTCATATTATTCTTAGCGTCCTTGTACCAATCATCATCTATCTGTAAAGTTAGAATATTTTCTCGAAGATTCGTCTTAAGCGGTATTACCGAGAATATGCATGGTCTCAGACTCAACGCATCTTCCACTCTGTTCACCGTTCCTTTAATGTAAGTAATCTCAAAGTTGTATCCGCTAAGTAATTCTGACCAACGTCTTTGTCGCCCGTTCAAGTCACTCTACGTAAATATATGCTACAATCCACAATGATCTGTTTTTAGTTTGAATTTTTATCCAATCAGATAATGTCTCCAAAATCTCAAGGCATATACAATTGCTAATAAATCCAAGTCATGTGTTGCGTAGTTCTCTTCATGCTTTCTCAATTTCCTTGAAATGTAAGCGATCAATTGACCGTCTTGCATCAAAACTCCACCTAAACCTTCCTTGGATGCATCCGTGCATACCAAGAATTCCTTTTCCATGTCAGGGACCTTTAGTATTGGCACTGTCATCAACAATTCTTTGAGCCTTTGAAATGCTTCATAACATTTCTTGGTCCATATGAAATTCTTGTTCTTCTTTTGCAATTCCATGAACGAATTTGCTATCTTCCAAAAACCTTCGACGAATCATCGGTAATATCCTGCTAAACCCACAAAGCGGCATGCTTCTTGTATGTTTGTCGATGTTGTCCATTCCATAATAGCCTCTACTTGACGTCTCGAGCATAGTGGACTGGTGCTTGGCCTGGCGGTTGTTCACCGCTACATGTATCCTATAGGCCTTGCCCAAATATCCAACTATAGTGGGTCCTGATGATCCAAACGTTTTGGCCTTCTAAATCAGACAATCTTGCTGATAATGTGGCTCTCCACATGTCCAAGATCTAGTCTTCGGTCCAATTCTCCTGGTCCCCAAAGTAGAAGTTGTTGGCCTAACATTCTGTGATCCTGGTCTATTCTGCTGAACAAGCCTAAACTGTTGTTGCTGTTGTGGATGACGTTGATGCTATTGTTGTGGTCCTCTATAAGGAGTCCTCTGCTGAGGAGTCTATCTCTGTACGAAGGTGTCGTGAACATAGGTATTATGGGTGTATCTCGTTGTCTTGAAGTTTGCCTGGCTAGTGTTTGATGCTGATGCACTCCTGATGACGTCTGCCCAGTCGATCTAGAAGGATTCCTTCCCTGACCCCCTGTTGTTCATCTCTTCCTCAACTATGAGGGCCTTATGAACTGCATCATGCAACGTTTGAGGTGTTAGGATCCTCACCTTCACATGAATGTTGAATTTAAGGCTGAACACAAACTTGTTGACCTTTAACTTCTCCATGTTCAGATGTGGAGCATACCTAAGTAGTTCCATAAATCTGGCCTCGTACTTTGACACCGTACGACCACCCTATCGTAAGGCCTTGAAATCATTAAGTCGACACTCAATTAATTCCTCGGACAAGTACCTCTCCTAGAACCGTTCCTTGAACAACTCCCATGACACATCTTCGAAAACCATTTTTAGTTGAGGTAGGAGCATTTTCCACCATAGAAGAGCACTCTCCTTCAATTGAAAGATTTCCATGCAGATATTCAAGTTGGAGGTGTAATCATGAAGTGAGAAGCACATCTCCATGTTCTCTAACCATGCCTCGGCGGCCAAGCCGTTCGGGGCACTCCAGAACTCGAGAAACTTCACCTTCTTGAGTTCCTTATGTATATTACTACTACCATCTAGAGCACACTGTGAACCCTCACTGGGCACATACGCTCTGCCCTCATCTCGATCCAAGTGGTTAATCAATGCCTCTAACATCCTCTAGAAGGATCTCATCATACCTACACATCTCCCACAACAACCTGCTCCTCCTCAGTAATCTGCTCATCTCCCTAGGGGTTAGACCCTTCTGGTGTGGATACTATTGGAGGTGTCAGACCTCTTCCTCCAAAACCACGTCGTCTACTTCCCCTGCGTCCTCTAACCATGATTACTTACATGTACAATATCAAAATTTAATTAGTGATATAATTTTAATCATTTATTTAACACCGTGGAAGGCGTAACGGTCCAATGTCGCAGGGTTGAACCCGCTCTGATACCATATGTAACGACCCCTCTGTTACAACATCAAAATAAGTGAGTATAGTAAAGGTAATATTTTTTCTTTAAACAACTTTTAGGACAAGTGATATGCGACAACAACATACATCAATAATTACACATTCAATCTCATCACATCACCACACAACGAAAATATGAATATAACATCACTATTATTCAATATCAACCATATCACATAAAGATAACATAAGATAACTACCCTCCTAACCCATCCTGCAAGGTTAGGACCTCCAAGACAAATAATCAACGCTTAACTCTAGGATTCATCCGATTGATTTTGACCATTTAAGGCCTTAACACTGGCGATTTTTCTGAAGAACAAGGAGATATCTAGTTCCCTTAACCACAATCATACTTCAAATTTCGTGGATAAATCAACAACGACACCCTTCATAAATTCTTTAAACACAGTATCGGTATAATCTACTACGATTAAACAATCATTTAAGCATCATTCACATGAATCGAGCAAGAACATATTATAACATCTATCTGAAGCATAACAAAAATTCCACTTAACACACATGTGATTGAAACAACCCTCTCGACGCATTCCAAAAGTAGAAGAACACAATAATATTGATGAGGTTATTGAAAGTTCACTTTTTAAAGGATGAAATTCCACAATAACCTAATGATACTAAAACATAAAACTACGAGTTAAAAATTTATGTTCATCATTCTAAATTCTAATTTCACAAAGTCGTCGTAGTTAAATTATTTTAAGCTCATATACACATGATTATCATTTCTTAGCTCACCAAGAATTACATTTAATATACAAATCTAAGGTTTTATTTAATGACTAAAGGATATTCTAATATATATATATATATATATATATATATATATATATATATATATATATATATATATATATATATATATATATATATATATATATA
>ML800364.1:84502-102749 GCA_009831015.1 Picea engelmannii | reverse complement strand
GCACATAGGTAGAACAATATATTCGGATGTAATAAAGGTCAATATTAATAAGGCCTTTCAATAAAATAGAATAAGGTGGATGTAAGAAGACCTAATAGAAGCTTCCACTTCTAGAAGGATCTTCCTCTAGATGCTTCTTTTTAATATAAATAGGAGTCGAGGGTATGAGAACCCTAGCTTGTATATTATTGTAATAGAGATCTACTCAACTGGAGGTTGCCCCCTCGAAGAGGCCCGTGAACATTTCTTTCAGATTCAAAGTGTTATTTCTGTTGTTATTCTTATATCATTTCAGTGTTATTGTGGTGAATGTTCTAGTTATATTGTTGTTATTCTGACATTACTAGCATTTTATTTCTGTTTTGCATACATTTTATATCTGGTATATTACAGAGACAAACTCATTGGATAGAAATGAAACATGTATTGAGATACTTGTGAGGCACAATTGTATATGGCTTGAGATATGCCTTCAATGTAGACTTGAGCTTGCAGGGATATGTCGATGCAGATTGGGAAGGGAGTGCAGTGGACTGGAAGAGCACCTCTGATTATTGCTTTAATTTAGGGTCTGTCATGGTTTCTTGGTGTAGCAGGAAACATAGCTCTATGGAATTGAGTACCGTAGAGGCAGAGTACATAGCATTGAGTGTGGCAGTCTGCGAAGCAGTGTCGATTCACAAACTTTTGACAGATTTATTCGATCATGAGATGGATCCTACTACTATTCATTGTGATAACTAGAGCTATGTGAAGCTCTCCGAGACCTTGTGTTTCATGATAGATCGAAACACATTGAGATAAAATATCACTATATCATAGACATGGTGCAAAGGAAAATAATACACGTGCAATACCTTCCTACCCATGAGTAGATTGCAGACATCTTCACCAAACCTCTTGCCAAGATGAAGTTCAAGTACTTCCGTGGGAGACTTGGCCTGGTGGAGAATGCCTCTGTAGCTGAGAGGGCGTGTTGATGATTACAGTTGCATGATACATCCTCTAGGACACAGACTGAGTCAGCCAACATGAGAGAGAGCCCATGAGTTGGGTATTCTCATGAGATGGGTGTGTTGTTCCTCTCTGATATGAAGAAGGAACTTTGTGTGCCCCTGTGTGGGGTGAGGAAGCCCATGAGTTGGGTGTGCCCATGAGATGGGTGTGTGGTTCCTATCTGAGACGAAGATGGAACATGGTGGGCCCCTATGTGGGGTGAGGAAGCCCCCCTGTGTGGGGTGAGGAAGCCCATGAGTTGGGTGTGTCGTTCTCTCTAAGATGAAGATGAAACAATGTGCTTCTCTCCTCTGTGCAGAGAGTTGAGATGATGTTATACTCCAGATGATTCTCCTGTGAGACAAATATCTGCTGAGTAGGACATTCCTATGGCTAAGCACAAGTGGACGTGATCCTAGTGGCTGGGCACTAGTGAGTGTGTATTCTTATGATTCTCCTGTGGGACACAGTGAGATAGAGACTTGAACATTGCTGTGGCTGAGCAAGCTCTCACCTGTATCATTTCATCTTGTGATCTTCTTTGATCTAATATATAAAGTGTTATAACAAGCCCACATACTAGAAGCGATAGGGATTCTCAGCCCAGATACATTGGCAATAGTGAATATCTCACTTCGTTCGGAAGATGGACGTGCCCCTAGTGGCTGAGCACTAGTGGGTGTATGAGGTCCCTTTCTATATTGTCCAAGAGTAAGAATTACCTGTAACCATATTTGTGATGTAAAGGGTACAGGTCGGCCCCACCATAAAGTGAAAGATAATTAATATGGTAATTATTAATTATATTTTGATTTATTGAGTTCATCCCTGTTGTGCCAATAGACACTACTTTTGATATGTCCAGTCTAATATAAATAAATGTAATTTCCCCATCGAGGAAACACAACACAAGTGTGAGTTTCAAAATTTCAGCAAGTACTTGTTCTCAGGCTGAAGTGCACACCTCTCTTGGGTGCTAGTCTTTTAGGGTTTGTGAGAACCCTTTTGTGTGCTAGGTTTATGGTGTGGGAGGTCTTTCTCTTGAAGAATATAGAAAAGGATTGGATTGGTTTTCTTCCCTTGTTGAGAAGGGTTTCCTAGGATACTTCTTGTGTACTTGTGCATGGTGTTTCTTCTTGTGATATTGGTTACTGCAACAAATTATTTATGGTGTAACTATAATTGTCTATGGTTCAAGTAAAATGCTAAAATTGGAATGAACTTCATGCTTGAGCCTAGCTTAATGAAAAATTAACAGACTTGCTCACCTCAACTATAGATCCTTGCAAGTTTTGAGCATCATGGTTATAGGTCTACTAGATATGTAGGTGGATCATAAGTGAGAATGCAAAGGATGTGCACTTGGCAATAATGCCAAGTGAATTTTTCCAAGCAATGAAAACAGATCCAAAGGGATCATGAAAATTATACATTCAAATGTATAAGGACAAATTATGGTACCATATCTAGGTAAATTTTTATATTATGTCACTTTTATTGATGATTTCTCACGTAAAACATGAATCTGTTTCTTGAAAGCAAAAGATGAAGTTTTCAATAAGTTTCAAGAATTCAAGGCTTTAATAGAAAATCTCTCTGGAAGAAAGATTAAAGTTTTGAGGTCAGATAATGGAGGTGAATACACCTCAAATTAGTTCAAGGAATTTTGTAGAGATGCGAGGATTAAGAGGGAGCTGAGAACTCCCTACAATCCCCAACAAAGTGGGGTTTTAGAGAGAAAGAACAGATCAATTGTAGAAGCATCTAAAGCAATGATCCATGACCAAAACTTACCCATGCATCTATGGGAAAAAAAATCCAGTACAATTGTATATGTCTAGAACAAAAGTCCTCTTAAGATATTGGGGAACAATACACCAAACGAAGTATTCAGTGGAAAGAAACCAAAATTCAACCACTTGAGGATAATATTCTCCCAGAAAGAGGGAGAATATTATGATGAGACATTTTCTCCAGTAGCAAGGTACACTTCTATTATATCTATTATTTCTATTGCTTCTATTATAGGTTGGAAAATACACCAGATGGATATAAAGACTGTTTTCTTGAATGGTGTAATTGAAGAAGAAGTGTACATAAATCAACCACAAGGTTATGTGATCTACGGGAAGGAGTCCCATGTTTTTAAATTGAAGAAATATTTGTACGATCTTAAGCAGGCAACAAGGGCATGGTATGCCAGAATAAACAATTATTTGATGAACTTGGGGTTTACCAAGAGCGATGTAGATCCCAACCTTTACTACAAGGTTGAAGATGGTTTCCCCTTGATATTGGTACAATATGTGGATGACATGTTTCTTACAAGGGATGAGAATATCATAGATGGGTGCAAGAGGGAGCTCACTTCAGAGTTCGAAATGAAGGATTTGGGGTTGATGCATTATTTCTTGGGATTAGAGTTGTGGAAAAGGCCAAATGATATATTCCTTAGCCAAGGAAAGTATACAATTGAGATCCTACATAGATACGAGATGATGGACTGCAATTCCATGACCACACCTATGGTTACGAATATGAAGCTCTTGAGTAATTCTTCTTCATATTTGGTTGATCCCACAATGTACAAATAGTTGATCAGATCCTTGATTTATCTCGTTAACACTAGGACATATATATGATTTGTATTGAACACATTGAGTCAATACATGGTTGAGCCTAGACATGCACATTTGGTAAAAACAAAGCATATAATAAGGTACCTACATGGTACAGTTAGATATGGACTCAGATATGTCTCATAAGGTGAATTAAAGATACAAGGTTATACAAACTATGACTAGACGGGGAGTGAAATGGACAGGAAAGCACATCAAGATGTTGCTTCATTTTGGGATAAGGTATGATCTTATGGTTGAACATAAAACAAACATCAGTGGCACTTAGTACAATAGAGGCATACTATATAACAACCAATGTTGCAATCCACAAAGCAGTGTGGCTTCAAAAGTTGCTTGTAGGGTTATTTGATCTAGATTTGGATCCAACTTTGATATACTGTGATAATCAAATTTGTGTGAAGCTTTAAGAGAATCTAGTCTTTCATGACAAGTCAAACCATATAGAGATCAAATACCATTTCATCCAAGACATGGTGCAAAAAGGAGTAGTAGAACTCCGGTACATATCCACAAATGACTAGATAGAAGACATTCTCACCAAGCCTCTGTCCAAAATGAAGTATGCGTACTTCAGAGACAAGCTTGGCATGATGTAGAATGTCCACCCTCATTGAGAGGGAGTTGTGAAGTGTCTCCTACAACGGGAATATACACACCCTCTCACCAAGGGATTCCCAAATCAGTCATGTGAAGTGACTAAGGGAGTAATGAGTAGCTTGGTACAATTATTTCATAAGCCATGTGAAGTGGATAGGTGTGATTGGGACTTGTAGTTTGGTCTTACCAACACCATGTGAAGTGGCTAGTTGTGATTGGGACCATGGCGTTTCCTTGTCTAAGCCATGTGAAGTGGCTAGGTGTGATTGGGACCATGGCGTTTCCTTGTCTAAGCCATGTGAAGTGGCTAGGTGTGATTGGGACCATGGCGTTTCCTTGTCTAAGCCATGTGAAGTGGCTAGGTGTGAATGAGGCTATGGTGGTAGTCTTTCCCATACCATGTTAAGTGGATGGGTGTGATTGGGACTACTAGGAGAAGAGAAACATCATAGTTACTTGCAACATAGTATTGAGACTATGGTGGTAGTCTTTCCCATGCCATGTATGGGTGTGATTGGGAATACTAGAGGAGAACATCATGGAAGAATACCTCCCTCTCTAAGAGGGAGTGTTGATTTTTTTAGCACCGAGAGGTATTCCCTCTTGGACAAATTTTATTAGAGAGGAATATTCTAAGAAGGAAAAGGAAGACCATTGAACAATTGAAGAATGCCCCCGAAGAGAAGTCGACCCCATAGGAAATAATAAAGGAAAAATAGAATTCCAGGAAGAGAAGTCGACCCCAAGAAAATGAGTTGAAGACTATAAATAAAAGGAGACACCTTGCCATTTGACACACATTCACTCAAATCCTCAGCCAATGCGCAAGTCTATTAAGAGTTGTAGTAACAGTTGCAGTGCAATTGCAATAGCAGTTCCAATGAATTCTTCAAGGAGCATCTTAGCAGTTTTTTTTGGTGATGCACTATCTTTGCTCAGTGTTGCTCAATTGTCTACCCTTGCTAGGGTTTGGAAAGAAGAAGAGATAAGTACTTGTTATGAAAGTTTATTCATTGCTGGTTTTTCTCTTGTGAATAGAGCTTATTCATGGTTGTATTGTGTTATCATAAACTTTCTCTCTAAGAAAAGTTGGTTGGGTTTTTCCCCGAGTTTGGGGTTTTCCCGGGATAAATCTTTGTGTCTTCTTGTTCTTGTCTATCTGCTTTTGGATCATTCTTACATTTTCAGTATATGGTTTTTGAATGTTAAAGGAAGATCAAAATACTCCGGTGAATCTATTGCTACTGAAAATTTAAGAAGATCTAAAAATCCCTATCTTGGATCAATCTATAGAATACCTTTTGAAGCCCCATCTTCCCTCTTGAAGAATTTCCAACCACTTCATCAAAACATGAAGTTAATTTGGATGATGTGTGTTATCCCCATTTTGTGGGATAACTAAGGAGATGATGTCTTGAGGCCCTTAGGTTGTAGACACGGAGTACCGAGAGGCAATTTGACTAGAAATGTCCACTTGCATAGACGAAGACCCACCTCACAACCACAACTCCCAGTTGATCACAAAGGTATCCACCACATCAGATGGCCTCCAAAAGACATTGGGTCTTTCTCCATGAGGTACAAGTTAGGTATTATGGTGAGTGTCATTTCAATACTTGAAGCATTTGAGTTTGTTACATCTATTATTGCTTTTGATTATCTGACATTTTCTTGGACATTATGCTCTTTTCCCTGTTTCACCTTGGTGGTTGACATTGCACCCTAGTAAGTGGGTCACACTTAGGGATAGGTATGGTACTGGGAGGTCCTTTTGATGAGTCATTGTGCCATTCTCAACCATACTTGTCACTTTCCACATTTCATCCCCTCATCTCCTCACCTTTTGGGTTTTTCGAATGTACTGACCCAAGAAGGGGTTGTCCCTCACTTCATGGGAAGAAGGGGCTGAAGGTGCTCAATCTTGTAGTTGTAAAAATATAAAAGCCTAATTATGAACATTCCATATGATCACCCAAAGAAGTCTGGAGATAAATGAAAATATTTTCTTAAAAAATCAAATACCCGCAATAGCAAACACATAACATAAATGTCCCACTTGATTGAGGGATTTACACAAAGTGTGTTACAAGATAGACTATACCGCCATGGAAATATGTGTACTTCTCCCTTCAAGAGACACTTTGTTACTTCCCCCAAAGCTAATTTATTCAACCTAGGGAGTACCCAATGTTTGGACCTTAATTAATTAATGGCAATAAATGGGCTCGGAAAAAGGATGTATTGAAAAAGAAGGTGCAACACACCCTCTACAAAGGAACCCATAAGTGAGACACTACAACCCCTTGTATGTCATGAAACCCATGCCCAAAAATTTTCCCCTCATCCATGAGACCTCATTCACATGAATTAGAAGGAGGTCCCCTTGGGAAGCATCCCTAAAATTGAGGCACAATTCACCCAATAGGTTGTTTTTTCAACCCTCCCATACACAAACTTGGAAAATTACATAGGGTCTTTGAGCATTAGTTTATTTTGATGATGTAATTTGGATTTACTTGATTATATGTCTCTTTTATTGATTTGATTTACTGATCATGATGCTTTGAATTGAGATCCTTGGAGGGCGTATCCATTTGTCTTTGCAGGACCCACCCAACAGACAAATTCAGAGGAACAAGCCTAGCTTGGGCTTTCATGGGGCTTGAATCTCATAGGTTGGATGCTAAGGGCCCAAATTCCAGATCATGGAGTCATGCATTTGGAGGCCTATAATATACCTTGGAGGATCTTTCCCATCCCTTACATGCCAAACAATTTTCTTACAAGAGGAAAAACCTCATCTCCTTGAAGCTTGACGTCACACATGGGATAGGATGTAGTGGTGATGTGGCACTTAGCACCTTGATGAGGAGTGGTGCCTTGATTTAGTGGAGAGAGGTCCTAACACCTTGGAATATGTATTTTTCAATCCCAACGTCCCTTCTCCAATCTCAACGACTTGCTAAAAAGTGCCAAAAGTTTCCCAAAATGAGGGTGACATCATGTTTTAAGGTTTCTTTCATGTGCAAAAGTATGAATAAAATAATATTATTATGTAAAGGGAAAATATTAGGGATTTTGACCCCTTATCTTGTGGTTTACCCTAAATTATGTGGACAAACTATGTTTAATATATTTTGCATAAATAGAGATCATTTGTATCTCATTTGGATCACAACTCTCCTTTGTGAGAGAGACTCCTTGGCTGAAATTTGCGCCCTACTTGGGAAATTTTTCATATCTCTCTTGTCACTTTCTCTTGAAATTGTTTATCTTTGGCTATTGGATGGATGATGATGCACTATCTCTTTTGGAGGCTTATTTCTTGCTTTATGGTGGATTTTCTTGGTCAAAAAGAGGCCTATCTTGTTAATGCTTGGACTAGGTAAGGAATCTCTCTGGTTATTTCTTCTTTTCTTGGTTGCAAGGTTAATTTGTTAATATTTTGGGGAGTATAAGGTCATAGAACCCTACCAAACCCATCATTTTTTCTTGAAATATTTTTTTTCACAAAGGAATACTAGGAGGAGTAAAAGGGTTTACACCCTCATAGGGTTTTTCCTAGCTAGTTTAACTTTCCTTGGGGAGTAAAAGGGCTTACACCCCCAAGGAAGTAGAAATGCAAGTAGAATATGATGCTTTGATGACAAACAACACTTGGAAGTTAGTTTAATTACCCCCAACTAAGAAACCAATAAGTTGTAAATAGATATATTGCACAAAGTTCAAATTAGATGGTTCTATTGATAAATATAAAACCAAGTTAGTTGCAAAAGGATATGCACAAAAAGAAGGAATAAATTATGAGAAAATGTTTTCTCCTACTACAAAATTAATCACAATTAGAATATTGTTAGCTATTGCAACATAATTTGGATGGTAGGTATACCAGGCGAATGCTAAAATTTCACTTCTAAATGGGGATTTGCAAGAAGAAGTGTATATGGAACAACTTGAAGGATTTGCAGGTGAAAGAAAATAGGAGTTAGGATGTAATTTGGTGAAGGCCTTGTAGGGATTAAAACAAGCCTCTTGAGCATGGTGTGAAGGCCTTGTAGGGATTAGATGTTTCAACTATCAGAAGTTGGGACACTTTTAAAGGGAAAGGAAAAAGAAAACATCATGCACATGCAACATATATGGAGGAGTCTATATCTCAAAAGAAGAAAAGGGAAAAAAAAATATGAAGAGTATGTATTTGTCTCAGCTCTCACATGTACCATCACTCAAGGAAGTGATATTTGGCTAGTGGATAGTGGTGCTTCCAAGCACATGACCGGGTTCTGGAATTCTTTTACAAATTTAACAAAAAATAGTTCATCCCTTCAAGTGGAACTTGGAGATGATTCCAAGCATGCAATAAAAGGAGGAGGAGAAGCCTCCTACGAGCTTGATTTAGCTAACTATATTTCAATAAAGGATGTATTGCTTGTACAATGTTTAAAGAAGAAACTTGTTTCTATCTCTACTTTAGAATATCGAAGCTTTAGAGTAGCTTTTGCCGATGGCCAAGTCCTTCTATGGCCTAAGGGTTCAAGTATAGATTCAGATACTGTGATTGGTGTCCGAGAGGGAGGATTGTATAAAGTAAAGGGACACCCAACACAATCCCTTGTACACAACAATATTATCTCTAATGAGTTATGACACCGAAAAATTTCTCACCTCAACTATAGATCCTTGCAAGTTTTGAGAAAGATGGTTATAGGTCTACTAGATATGTAGGTGGAGCATAAGTGAGAATGCAAAGGATGTGCACTTGGCAAGAATGCCAAGGAAATTTTTCCAAGCTGTGAAAATAGATCCAAAGGGATCATGGACATTATACATTCAAATGTATGAGGACAAATGATGGTACCATATCTAGGTAATTTTTTATATTATGTCACTTTTATTGATGATTTCTCACGTAAAACATGGATCTATTTCTTGAAATCAAAAGATGAAGTTTTCAATAAGTTTCAAGAATTCAAGGATTTAATAGAAAATCTCTCTAGAAGAAATATTAAAGTTTTGAGGTCAGATAATGGAGGTGAATACACCTCAAATTAGTTCAAGGAATTTTGTAGAGAAGCAGGGATTAAGAGGGAGCTGGCAACTCCCTACAACCCCCAACGGAATGGGTTTGTAGAGAGAAAGAATAGATCAATTGTAGAAGCAACTAAAGCAATGATCCATGACTAGAACTTACCCATGCTTCTATGGGTAGAAACATCCAGTTCAGTTGTATATGTCTAGAACATAAGTCCTCATAAGATATTGGGGAGCAAGACACTAGAATAAGTATTCATTGGAAAGAAACCATAAGTCAACCACTTGAGGATATTTAACTGCCCAATGAACATACATGTTCCCAAGGAAAAGAGATGGAAGCTAGAGCCTTCAAGAAAGAAGGGAACCTTCATTGGATACATTGAGAATTCCAAGGCTTATATAATATACATCCCTGGACAGAGATAGATTGAGATTAGTAGGGATGTCACCTTTGATGAATCAGAAAACTTCAATAAATCTAGAGAGTCTCACATGGATGAGGATAGAGAGGATCAAGAGGCTCCAAAGGATGCAATGATGATTGAATCTACTCCAAAATAACATATCCCAAAAGATCAGAATAAGATAGTAGAGCCAGAGATACTAGTAGATCCACCCAAAGAGGTTACAATTACCAAGAAGAGACCAACATGGATCCAAAACACTTTGCAAAAAGTAGAAAAACATGCAACTCCCAGTGGCTCCTTTAGAGAGAGAAAGAGACCATACAAGTTTTCTAGCTATGTGGCGCTGATGAGTAAGATCATTGATTCAAAACCTTCCACTTATGAGGAATATGCAAAGAAACAAGTGTGGAAGGATGCTATGATGGAAGAGTGTCAATCCATCATGAAGAATGATGTGTGGGAAGTAGTTCTGAGACCAGAAGGGAAGTTGATAGTGACTTCCAAGTGGATCTAAAAGATCAAGCATGTTGCAGATGGAAACATAGAGAAGTACAAATCTAGATTTGTGGATAGAGGATTCTCCCAGAAAGAGGGAGAAGATTATGATGAGACATTTTCTCCAGTAGCAAGGTACAATTCTATTAGATATATTATTTATATTGCTTCTATTACGGGTTGGAAACTACACCAGATGGATATAAAGACTGCTTTCTTGAATGGTGTAATTGAAGAAGAAGTGTACATATATCAACCATAAGGTTATGTGATCTATGAGGAGTCTCATGTTTGTAAATTGAAGAAAGCTTTGTACGGGCTTAAGCATGCACCAAGGGCATGGTATGCCAGAATATAAAATTATTTGATGAGCTTGGGGTTTACCAAGAGCGATGCAGATCCCAACCTTTACTACAAGGTTGAAGAAGGTTTACACTTGATATTGGTACTATATGTGGATGACCTGTTTCTTACAGGGGATGAGAAGATCATAGATGGGTGCAAGAGGGAGCTCACTTCAGAGTTCGAAGTGAAGGATCTGGGGTTGATGCACTATTTATTGGGATCAGAGTTGTGGCAAAGACCAGATGATATCTTCCTTATCCAAGGAAAGTATACAGTTGAGATCCTACATATATTTGGGATGATGGACTGCAAGTCCATGACCACACCTATGGTTATGAATATGAAGCTCTTGAGTGATTCTTCTTTAGATTTGGTTGATCCCACGATGTACAAATAGTTGATCGAATCCTTGATTTATCTGGTTAACACCAGAACATATATATGCTTTGCAATGAACACATTGAGTCAATACATGGTTGAGCCTAGACATGCACATTTGGCGGCTACAAATCATATATTAAGGTACCTGCATGGTATAGTTAGATATGGACTCAGATATGTATTGGACGGTGAATTAAAGCTACAAGGTTATACAAACTATGACTAGGCAAGGAGTGCAATGGATAGGAAAAGCACATCAAGATGTTTCTTCAGTTTGGGATAAGGTATGATCTCATGGTTGAGAAGAAAAAAATCATCAGTGGAAATTACTACAACATAGGAAGGATATATAACAGCCAATGTTGCAAGCCGTGAAGCAGTGTGGCTTCAAAAGTTTCTTGCAGGGTTATTTGATCTAGATTTGGATCCAATTTTGATATATTATGATAATCAAATTTGTGTGAAGCTTTCAGAGTATCTAGTCTTTCACAACAAGTCAAAGCATATAGAGATCAAATACCATTCATTCGAGACGTGGTGCATAAAGGAGCAGTAGAACTCCGATACATATCCATAGATGAGCATATTGAAGACATTCTCATGAAGCCTCTGTCCAAAGTGAAGTATGAGTACTTCAGAGACAAGCTTGGTGTGATGTAGAATGTCCACCCTCGTTGAGAGGGAGTTGTGATGTTTCTCCTACAACGGGAATATACACACCCTCTCACCAAGGGATTCCCAAATCAGTCATGTGAAGTGTTTGAGGGAGTAATGAGTAGCCTGGTACAAGTATTTCCTAATCCATGTGAAGTGGCTAGGTGTTATTGGGACTTGTAGCATGGTATTTCCTATGCCATATGAAGTGGCTAGGTGTGATTGGGACCATGGCGTCGCCTTGCCTAAGCCATGTGAAGTGGATAGGTGTGAATGAGGATATGGTGGTAGTATTTCCCATACCATGTTAAGTGGATGTGTGTGATTGGGACTACTAGGAGAGGAGAACCATCATACATACTTGCAACATAGTCTTGACACTATGGTGGTAGTCTTTCCCATGCCATGTATGGGTGTGATTGAGACTACTATAGGAGAAAATCATGGAAGAATACCTCCCTCTATAAGAGGGAGTGTTGATGTTTTGTAGCAGTGGGAGGTATTCCCTCCTGGACAAATTTTCTTAGAGAGGAAGATTCCAAGAAGGAAAAGGAATACCATTGAACAATTGAAGAATTCCCCCAAAGAGAAGTCAACCCCATAGGAAAATAATAAAGGAAAAACAGAATTCCAGGAAGAGAAGTAGACCCCAAGAAAATGACTTGAAGACTATAAATAAAAGGAGACACCTTTCCATTTGACACACATTCACTCAACTCCTCAGCCAATGTGCAAGTCTAGTAACAATTGTAGTAGAAGTTGCAGTGCAATTGTAGTAGCAGTTCCAAAAAATTCTTCAAGGAGCATCTTAGCAGTTTTTTTTGGTGATGCACTATCTTTGTTCAATGTTGCTTAATTGTCTACCCTCACTAGGCTTTGAAAAGAAGAGATAAGTACTTGTTATCAAGGTTTCTTCATTGCTAGTTTTTCTCTTGTGAATAGAGCTTATTCATGGTTGTATTATGTTATCATAAACTTTCTGTCTAAGAAAAGTTGGTTGGATTTTTCCCCGAGTTTGGGGTTTTCCTAGGATAAATCTTTGTGTCTTCTTGTTCTTGTCTATCTGCTTCTAGATCCTACTTATATTTTCAGTATATGGTTGTTGAATGTTAAAGGAAGATCAAAATACTCTAGTAAATCTATTTCTACTGAAAATTTAAGAAAATCTAAAAATCCCTATCTTGGATCAATCTCTAGAATATCCTTTTGAGGCACCATATCCCCCTCTTGAAGAATTTCCAACCACTTCATCAAAACATGAAGTTAATTTGGATGATGTTTTTTATCCCCATTTTGTGGGATTATTAAGGAGATGATGTCTCGAGGCCCTTAGGTTGCAGACATGGAGTACCGAGCTACAATTTGACTAGCAATGTCCACTTGCACAGACGAAGACCCACCTCACCACCACAACTCTAGGTTGATCACAATAGTATCCACCACATCAGCTAGCCTCCAGAAGACATTGAGTATTGCTCCATGAGGTAAAAGTTAGGTATTATGGTGAGTGTCATTTCAATACTAGAGGCATTTGAGTTTGTTACATCTATTACTGCTTTTGATTATGTGACATTTCCTTGGACATTATGCTCTTTGCCCCGTTTCACCTTGGTGGCTGACATTGCGCCCTAGTAATTGGGTCACACTTATTGATAGGTATGGTACTGGTAGGTCCTTTTGACAAGTCATCGTGCCATTCTTGACCATACTTGTCACTTTCCATGTTTCATCCCCTCATCTCCTCACCTTTTGGGTTTTTTCATGTGTACTGACCCAAGAAGGGGTTGTCCCTCACTTCATGGGAATAAGGGGATGAAGGCACTGAGGCTTGTAGCTAGAAAATGATAAAAGCATGATTATGACCCTTCCAAATGATCTCTCAAATAGGTATTGAGAGAAATGAAAATCTTTTCTTAAAAAATCAAAGACCCGCAAAAGCAAACACATAACATAAATGTCCCACTTGATTGAGGGATTTACACAAAGTGCGTTACAAGCTAGACTATATGCCCATGGAACTATGTGTACTTCTCCCTTCAAGTGACACTTTGGTACTTCCTTGAAAGATAATTTATTCACCCTAGGGAGTACCTAGTGTTTGGACATTAATTAATTAATGGCAATAAATGGGCTTGGAAAAAGGATGCATTGAAAACGAAGGTGCAACACACCCTCTACAAAGGCACCCATAAGTGAGACAATACAACCCCTTGTATGTCATGAACCCCATGCCAAAAAAATTTCCCCTCATCCATGACACCTCATCCACATGAATTAGAAGGAGGTCCCCTCGAGAAACACCCCTAAACTTGAGGTATGATTCACCCAATAGGTTGTTTTGTCAACCCTCCCATACCTAAACTTGGAAAATTACATAGGGTATTTGAACATTAGTTTATTTTGGTGGGGTGGTTTGGATGTACTTGATTATATGGCTCTTTTATTGATTTGATTTACTCATCATGATTCTTTGACTTGAGATCCATAGAGGGCGTATCCATTTTTCTTTGTAGGAACCAATTGGCGGACAAATTCAGAGGAACAAGCCTAGCTTGGGCTTCCATGGGGCTTGAAGCCCACAGGTTGGATTCTAAGGGCCCACATGCTAGATCATAGAGCATGATTTTTGAGGCCTATAGGACACCTTGGAGAATCTTTCCCAACTCCTACATGCCAAACGATTTTCTTAGAAGAGGCAAAAAGTCACCTCCTTGAAGCTTGACGTCACACATGGGATAGGATTTGGCAGTGATGTGACAATTGGAACCTTGATGAGGAGTGGCACCTTGATTTAATGGAGATAGTTCCTAGCACCTTGGAATATGGATTTTGGAAGCCCAACGTCCCTTCTCCAATCTCAACGACTTGCTAAAAAGTGCCAAAAGTTTTCCAAAAGGAGGGTGACATCATGTTTTAAGGTTTCTTTCATGTGAAAAAGTATGAATGAAATAATATTATTTTGTAAAGGGGCAAGATTCGGGTTGTTGACCCCTTATCTCGTGGTTTACCCTAAATTATATGGACAAACTATGTTTAAGAGATTTTGTATAAATAAATATCATTTGTATCTCATTTGGATCATAACTCTCCTTTGTGCGAGAGACTCCTTGGCTGAAATTGGCGCCCTACTTGGGAAATTTTTCATATCTCTCTTGTCACTTTATTTTGTAATTTTTTTATCTTTGGCTATTGGATGGATGATGATGCACTATCTCTTGTGGAGGATTATTTCTTTCTTTATGGTGGATTTTCTTGGTCAAAAAGAAGTCTATCTTGTTAATGCTTGGACTAGGTAAGGAATCTCTCTTGTTATTTCTTCTTTTCTTGATTGCAAGGTTAATTTTATAATATTTTGGGGAGTATAAGGGCATAGAACCCTACCAAACCCATCATTTTATCTTTAAATAACTTGTTGCATAAATGAATACTAGGAGGAGTAAAAGGGTTTACACCCTCCTAGGGTTTTGCCTAGCTAGTTTAGCTTGCCTTGGGCAGTAAAAGGGCTTACACCCCCAAGGAAGTAGCTCAACTAGATCTTTAAATGTTATGACTCCCCAACCCAATATCTAAAGGAACTAATCTCCTTGCATTGGAGAAACAAAATCATTGCATTGGGATACATGAAATCACGAGATATTGAAATTGTCTAAGTTGGAATCTATTCTATGTGCTTAAATCTCACTAAGGCCTCTAAGGCATTTTGTTTTGTCAAGGAATTATTTATTCTGTAATAAAACAAATCTACAACCACTAGGTCTGAAAAAAACCCTAAACAAATATCTAAATAACTCACAGTTAAACCGTAAAAAAATGCTAATAATTTACCCCTATAATCTACTAGTCTCAACGCATCTTTTGGGTGGATTACTTGTGATTTTTGGTGGCTGATTTTTCTGCTGTAACAACTTGTTTGCTACATCCACAAGGCTGAAAATATATCTCTGCAATACTTCCCTACAACAACCTTACATTGATGCTAAAGTATTATGCTTTTACACATGAGTTGTACTAGTGTTTTGCTAACTTTTCTCTTGCATCATTTAATAGAATTTTAGCATATTTTTAGAAGCTATAAAAATCTTTATTTTGATGATATATATCTCTGTTTACTTCTGAAATTATGGACAAGAAGCTTAACTTTCTTGTCCACCTAATATATTACATGCATACTTGGCTTTTCTTGTGTCTTGAGCATGTACAATCACCCCTTGCAGGGACTCATACTTCTTGGAAACTATTGGCCACCATCGAGACGTGTCATAAAATCCATCTTCCACATAGAAACTTGACCTATAAAGGCATCCATCTCATCATCTCACTTTTCCATCTCATTCCCCCCTAGGGTCACTGAGATTCCCCCCTTGAGGTGATCACTTCACCTCTAAAGTGACGAGAATGCCGATCTAAGGTGATAGTGGGTAGGCGTTCTCTTAGTTGTTGCCATTTAGTGGTTTGGGTCAGAATTTTCCCAACCTACAACTTGTGCGATAAAATTTTGGTGTCGTTGTCGGGGAGGATTTTGAATCCTCTTCCCAACCCTAATGACACTTTGGAAAGCTATCCCAAAGCCTTCCCCTAGCTTGCCTGGGGACTCCACTTGAAGGACGTTCCCCTTCCACCCTTAATGATCTCTTCTTGAGGCTCATATGAAGACTCCACCTTCCAAGAACCGACCTTTCCTTGTTTCCCATTTTCCATCCTTTGATGAGCCTTGAGTTCATCTGACGACTCCACTGAGTTATTACCCTAAGTAATGGAACCATGGCCTCACGGGAGTTACCATGGGATTTCCATAAAGTCTATCCTTCTTTGGATATTCAGAATATCCTTGGATATCCAAATAATTTATCCTCAGAGTGGAGGGAAAGTTTCCCTAAATTTAATGGTGATCCAACTCTAGTAGTCACCCATGTCGTCAATTATATGAAGTATACCTCAAGATTAAATGTTCTACATGAATATGTGTCGATGAAATATTTTGTATCTTCGCTGGAATCAAGTCTAAGGAGTTGGATTGCACACTCATGTAAGCCGAACAATATCCCATCTTCTACAAATCTCATTGAATAATTTCTTAGGCATTATCAGCCATCTACCTAAAATTTGAAAGATACTTTCCAAGACCTCAAAGATGCTCTTTGCAGAGAAGGTTTTCCTATATACGAGGATGAAGAAAAAATTGAAGAAGATCATGATGAAGTTTCTCATGTCAAGTATCCGGATGAGACATTTGATGAAGATGAAGTGCTCATATCTTCCCTTCCACTTGATGAAGACATCCATGCCTATGCTCCTCCTGCACATCAAGAAGAGAACATGACGAGTTGTGACCCTTTTGAAAAACTTATTGATACTTTATTCCATGACTTTGGAAGAGAATACTAATTAGAGGAGCCCTTGGATGCGGCATTTATTTTTGAAAGGAGGCAAATAAAGCACTCTGTATTAAGGATCAAGCCCCTTGCGATGAATAGGCAATGGTGGGGCATGTACATAAAGAGAAAGAAGAATCTTGACAAAGTGAAACATGTTGAGACATCGTTACCTTTTCTCTCACTTGATGATGATGAGTTCATTCAAACTGGTCTTCCTCCTGTACAAGAAGATAAATAAATGATTAGCCTTGATGATGCAGATGATCTTGTGCATAACCTCTTCGACATGGTCTATCTACAAATTGATGATTTCATACAGGTTGGGAGACGTAGATGAGATTTTGATCGTTTCATTTTTGATAGAGACCCCATTAACGACATTGAGGGTAGCTCTCATGAAAAGGGGTTTGATTTGTCATAGTTAGAGGACTGGTCTTCACGCATGTATGATTTAGATGTTTGGCAGCCTAGTGATGATATATTTACATATTTTTTTTGCCCCTTCAAGGATGAATTGTCACAACATACTCAGGATGATCTTTGATCATCCCTTGATATGTACCCTTTTGAGGATGTAGATTTGTTCTGTGAGGATTTTCAACCATTGTGCTCATATTTTGATATACACTAGGTCTTGGCCAGCCCATGGCACTCTGAGGTCCACACTACCAAAGAAAAGTACTTTCATATTGAGACTTTTGGTGGGGATTTGCAGATAAAGAAGAAACATTTCCTAAGTCCAAGGGAGGATTTTTTCTCTAGACATGAGGCTGTGCCTTACCCCATTTCCCCTTGTTTGGGAAATCAACATGTTTTCTTGGGATCTTTTATCCTTTCTCAGCCTTTAGGGAGTGGTGATTTTCTAAGTGAAGATGAATACAAGTCATCATATACATATGGTATCCCTCTTCATAGATGGATTGATCAGGCTTGTGGCTACAATTTTAGGAAGGATGATTAGGCTAATGGTTTCTCTTTCCTATAGGATTTCCTCCCTCCCATCCATCTCCATGAGTTTTATTTTATGACAGATTATATGTGTATTTATACTCGTGATAATTATGTGCTTGACTTGTCTTTTTTGTATTACATGATTAAGCACATGGGGATATACTTTGATGAGATGATCAACTGGTTGCACTAGTTGTACGACTTCACCTGACATTTCAGTACCTAATCTTCAAGGCCCCAGGGCCCCAGGTAAGTAGGTAGGTCATCTTGCTTTCCTTGCATTTTCATATTGATTGCTCATGATAGTTTAGATGCATTTCTGATCCGGATTTATGTAGGAACACAATGAAATAAAGAAATACACATAAAC
>ML800364.1:67283-80881 GCA_009831015.1 Picea engelmannii | reverse complement strand
CTTTTACACTTGAGTTGTAGTAGTGTTTTGCTAACTTTTCTCTTGCATCATTTAATAGACTTTAGCATATTTTTAGCAGCTCTAACAATATTTCTTCTGTTCATATATATCTCTGTTTACTGTTTCAATTAGGGACAAGCAACTTAAATTTATTGTCCACCTAATATATTACGTGCATACTTGGCTTTTCTTGTGTCTTGAGCAAGTACAATCACCCCTTGAAGGTACTCATACTTCTTGGAAACCATTGGCCACCACCGAGATGTGTCATCAAAGCCATCTTCCACATAGAAAATTGACCTATAGGGGCATCCATCTCATCATATCACTTTCCATCTCAATTCCCCCTAGGGTCACCGGGATTCTCCCCTTGAGGTGATCACTTCACATCTAAAGTGACATGAATACCTATCTAAGGTGAAAGTGGGTAGGTGTTCTCTTAGTTTTCACCATTTAGTTGTTTGGGTCGATATTTTTCCAACCTACAACTTGTGCGATAACAATGTGAATGAGAGGCTTCAAAGGATGAACCTTGATGGAAATGCAACACCATCTCAATTAGTGGAGCAACCCAGACCATCTCATAAAAGTCCACCAAAGTGGCTCATAAAGACACTTGAAAGTGTTCATCTTGATGAGGTTGGAAAGACATGAACCATCAATTCTACAAGACAAGATGGAGGTGATGTAGATAATTTCGATTTATGTGATGTAGATGATATTGATTTTTCATATGATCGCGAATTAAATTTATCTACTAACTTTGAACCAACTTCCTTTGAAGAAGTTGTTTCTCATGATGAGTGGAAAGAAGCCATGCATAAGGAGTATGATGATCTCATCAGGAATGGGACATGGAAGTTGGTGAACCCTCCATTCCGAACCAAACCAATTGGCTGCAAGTGGGAATTCAAGAATAAGTACAAATCACATGGCTCCCTTCACAAGCATAAAGCAAGGCTCGTGGAAAAAGGATTTGGATAGAAAGAAGGCATTGATTATGAGGAGACTTTTCCCCCACATGAAAATGAGCTACCATTCATACTCTATTTTCCTTGGCAACATAGAATGGATGAAAAGTTCATCAAATGGATGTGAATATTTCTTTCTTGAATGGAGAGTTGAAAGAGAATGTCTTCATGTTTCAGCTAGAATGTTTTGTTGTGAAGGGACAAGAACAAAAAGTATGCCAACTCATTAAATCCTTATATGGCATGAAATAAGCATCATGAGCCTAGTATGAAAAACTAACAAAGCATCTTTTGATATTAAATTTCAAGGAGTTTAACATTGATGATGCAACTTTGTTTTTCAAGAAAGTTGGAAAAATTGTTGTATATATTGTAGTGTATGTAGATGATCTATTGATAAAAAGGAAAAATTAAAGCTGTGTTGCACACATAAAGAAAGAATTTAAGAAAGGATTTAAGATGATAAATTTGGGACATATTCACTACTACTTGGGCATTGAAGTGACTCAAAATCCAGAGTACATATTCATCTCCCAAAAGTACATTGAATAATTGTTGAACAAGTTTGGCATGGTTGAGTGTAACCCTCTCTCAACTCCAATGGAACATAACTTGAAGCTCACATAAGAAGAAGGGAATGAATTTGATGATGTAACCAAGTATAGTCACCTTGTGGGAAGTCTTATCCACTTTACCATCACCAGACTAGATATTTCATTTGTTTTTGGGATTCTTTCCAGGTTCATGAAAAACCTTGTGAAGGGAATTGTTCTGTTGCAAAAAGAGTTATAAAATACTTGAAGGGAACTTAAGACCTTGGAATCAAGTATTAAAAGGTGGATGACTTCAACCTGATTAGATATTCTGATTCAAACTTTGATGGGGATAAATAAAATGGAGTGTCAACTTTAGGATATCTCATGAATCCTATATTAGCACCCGTCTCTTGGAGATTACAAAAACAATCAGTTCCAATAGATTCCACAACAGAGGTAGAGCATGTGACAATTGCAGAAGAAACAAAGCAGATTGTATGGATTAACAAAATATTTGAAGATTTGCAGTAGAAACATGTGAATTCTACTCCTCTTCTGGTTGAAAATAGTTATGCAATCAAGTTGGCCAAGAATACCATATTCCATGATTGTGTTGGCGATATTTCTTGTCTCGGGACAAGAAATAGAAACAAGACAACGAAAGTCCCGAATCCCCGAGAGTCAATAGGGACCGTCCATCTGGAAAGGATGCGTGGCAGGGGATCAACGTTATCAGGGAGGGTCCCGACAGGGAAGCGTCCATCAGAGTTGAATCCATCGGGATATCGGAGATCCCGGGAGCGAGAGTTTTGTGCATTGCAGAATCGCGATATGTGATTTCTCGATCGTGACGAAGGTGGACCCCAGAAGAGGTCACGCGAGAAAAGGACAGGTGGCAGGCGAAATCGGGATTCGACATATCGCGAGTCCCGTGGACTTATGCTTTTTGGCATCGAAACGTCCGAAACACCGACGGGGTAAGGTCATAGTCATGGGTGATGGTCATGTTGGCCAGGGCTAAGCCAGGAGGGCCAGAGCAGAAAAAGGTGCGTCGCGACTCGGGGAATTGCGAGTCATGGAGACATGCGCATTGTGACATCGCAAGTGCAAAAACTCGGACGAAGGTATAGGGGTGCGGTCTTATGAGGGATGGTCGTATGGACCTGAGCCTAGCCAGGAGGGGCTAAGGACAAAAGAGCGCTCATCGGAGAATCGGTGATCAGGAGTTCAAAGGGTCAAGAACTCTTGACAACGGGGAACGCGAAACCCCGAAACCCGATACAGAGTCAGGGAAAAGTCATGGTGAAGTACAGGAGACCGTGAGGAAAGAAGAAGAGACCTGTGGACTGGGTCGGGTTTTCATCAGGGATTCCACTCGGGGATCCAAAGAGCCACTTCGTCTCAGCAATGAATGAAGAAAAGAGAGGGTGGTTGAGGCCTCGCCTCAATCATTAATTGCAAGGCATGGAGGGTCTGACCAGTAGTCTGTTCAGGAGGGTCCTATGTACCCATTCTTCCAGAGAAGCCAGGCCCGATTTCGCGACCAGCTGGAGGAGGTCTACACACGCTAGCTCAACATTTAAATGGCTCAGCTACTCCCCTTGCTGGAGCCATGCATAGTTAAGATGGCGTCTGTCATGGGCGCACGATCGTCCTGAGTCTGCATGGGCAGACTGTCAAAAGCCATGCAGACGCAATTATTTAATGCAGCGTCTTGTTTTTGCTGCTGTGGTGGTTTTTTGAGTATATGTAGGCGTTTTCACCATTTTTGTAAGGATCGATGGTTGAGCAGAGCTCCCGGTTGTAAAACTTTAATGAAGCACTGCTTTCTGGTTATTTTTAGACTTCTGAGACTTCTTGCCTTATGAATGCCAGTTTCTTTACATCTTTGTTATACTGTGTTAGAGAAGCTCGGAATTGGAGGATCCAGTCGAGTTGTAGCTATTATAGGATGATGTTGTAATGGATCAATGTAATAGTTACAGAGTCTCTAATCAGTTCTTGTGATTTTCCCAGCGCTGAGTGACTTGGAATTGGAGGATCCAGTCAAGTCCCCTTTCAGTTTCTTGAGACCCTGGACCAAGTGGATCTTGCATTCAGAGTCTTTCTTCTGCAAACTGCTGAAAGCCTGTTGCCCAAAGTTGTTTGTTCACTTTTCCTACTACGTCTTCCACCTGTTCATCTTTTTAATCAACCCACTGGCTGAAGTTAGGATTCCAGACCTCCTTTGTTCTTTACGTACCAGATCTAGTCCCTGAGTTAGAGTGATATCTCCTCGAGCCTTTATCTCCATTTGATCATCCCTTTATAAACAAATCGTGACATTAAACTGATGGGTGTCGGGCTCTACTCCTGCAAGAAATCCAGGAGTGAATTCCGACGCTAACATTTCTGGCGCCGTTGCCGAGGACGAAGTTGAATATTTTCCCTGGGCAGAATGACAACGATCAACTGATTCTGAAGTTGCATCAGAAATCAGAATTACTCAGATTGCTACTGTGCACCTGTCGACTCCACTGTGGCAACTCCATTGTTTCCACTTTACTGTTTCAGTTGTGGCCACTGTTGACACACCTGAAAGCTGACCCAAAGGAGCTTTCTTGAGAAGGTTTCAGCGGCTGCTTTCTCAACCTGAGAAGTTTCCTGGGGTAACGATAATGTTAAGATCTGGCCTTTGATGGTGAACAAGGACCAGACACATTCGAAGCTGCACATTTTTCACCTGGCGACTCCATGATTCGAGGATCAATTGGCGACTCCACTGGTTCGATATGGAGAAAATTATGGCTCAAAGGTTTGCTTTCTGTGACTTTTCTCAGATAGTTGGCTTTCCTAATGCACTTCCTGATAGAGACCAATGGGAAGATTTCCTCCCGGAATTTCATGCATCAGATTGGGAAGAACTAGTTGAGCATTTACTGGACTTCCATGAGGCTATCCACCGACACAATATCACGCATGAGGATGTCCATATTAAGCTCTTCAGGTATTCATTGAAGGGAGCTGCTCTTGAATGGTGTCGGTCTCTTCCCGCCACAAGTATCCGCTCTTTAGCAGGTTTTCACACAGCTTTCAATTCATTTTGTAAAGACTACTATCCAGCTGTTTGCTTGTTTGAAAGCTGTTGTGAAGAGTTTTCTTCGCTTCATGAAGCCTCTGTTGGCCCTGAAGACCATGTCCATGATGAATCCCTTACTGTGGAGGAAAGCATCTGCTGTGAAAAAAATGAGGTGTTGAATGATATGAGTGGTGTTAGCTTGAGGATGGAAGCATCTGACATCATATAGGATGTGTCTGTTCTTTGAGATGTTCATAAAGATCAACACGCCTCCTGTGGAGATTATGAGTTGGTAGAGCAGATGTGGTCCATGGTGGATGGCTCACCTAAATGTCGAGTTGAAGTAGATATTCCTAGCAACCCTGTTTCTGAGGACGGAGACCTTCCTGTTTGTAAAGAAGACATTATTGTGGAAGTGGTTCCCTCTCTTTTTCTCCAGGGAGTTTCTCACGATATATTTTTACCTGATATTAAAGAGAAGAAGATTATGTATGAGCAACCAGAAGCAGCGGGTCCCACTGTCCCTGAAACAGATATTTTTGACGGGATCACTATTCTGGAGGAGGATCATAGAGATAAGGGTCAACCCCTTTTTGATGAATATTATAGTGATGATGAGCAACACACTTATCCTACATTCGATCACTATAAACATATTGAAGAGCCAGTCAGCAAGCAGAATCACTCCATGGTCCCTATTTATGATGAATATGAATCGGACCTGGAGGAGAGCAAACAAGAAGGGGAAAAAGAACCAGAGGGGTAGTCTTCTCTTTGTTCAGAGCCATTCAGCGAGCAACCACCACCCGAGAGCAGCGAGCCTACGTCATTTGTCCACCATCAACCTGTGCTTATCAGAGATATTCAGCCGCAGGTGAACAACTGTGTAGCAGAAGAGGTCGTCTGTCGCCAATTTCCTGGAATTGGCCACTCATTTGATGACCCTGTCAGCGAATACATGGAGTGGCATTTCCCTTATTCTTTGGAGCCGCCCTATTTCATCTCAACTCCAGCCTGTAAGGAGGAGTTGAATAGTGTAGCCGTTCTGCTGTCACGGTTACACCATATGTTGGTGATCATCGACAGAAGGAAGGAGCTTCTATCTAGGAAGCTGCTTGAATGGCTATGGTGGAAGTTCTCTTTCACCTAGCCCATGTAAAATATTTTATTAGTTTAGGATTGTGTATAAATAAGCTCCTTTGAGCATGTAGATTTATTTTGTTACTTTTATTTTTTGGCCTGTATTTTCAGCAGCGGGATGTTTTCAGCATGACTCCATAGCCCAACAGCAAGGCACTGAAGCTGCGGAATGAGTTCTTAGAGCATCGTCGGGACGAATCTATCCCCCATGGAGCCTAATGTTAGCGATATTTCTTGTCTCGGGACAAGAAATAGAAACAAGACAGCAAAAGTCCCGAATCCCCGAGAGTCAATAGGGACCGTCCATCTGGAAAGGACGCGTGGCAGGAGATTAGCGTTATCGGGGAGGGTCCCGATAAGGAAGCGTCCATCGGAGTTGAAGCCATCGGGATATCGGAGATCCCGGGAGTGAGAGTTTTGTGCATTGCAGAATCACGATACGCGATTTCCCGATCGTGACGAAGGTGGACCCCAGAAGAGGTCACGCGAGAAAAGGACAGGTGGCAGGCAAAATCGGGATTTGGCATATCGCAAGTCCCGTGGACTTATGCTTTTTGGCATCAAAAATTCTGAAACACCGACGGGGTAAGGTCATAGTCATGGGTGACGGTCACGTTGGCCAGGGCTAAGCCAGGAGGGCCAGAGCGGAAAATAGTGCGTCGCAACTCGGGGAATCGCAAGTCATGGAGACATGCGCATTGTGACATCGCAAGTGCCGAAACTCCGACGGAGGTATAGGGCTGCGGTCTTATGAGGGATGGTCATATGAACCTGAGCCTAGCCAGGAGGGGCTAAGGACAAAAGAGCACTCATCGGAGAATCGGTGATCGGGAGTTCAAAGGGTCAAGAACTCTTGACAACGGGGAACGCGAAACCCCGAAAACCCGATACAGAGTCGGGGAAAAGTCATGGTGAAGTACAGGAGACCGTGAGGAAAGAAGAAGAGACCTGTGGACTGGGTCGGGTTTTCATCAGGGATTCCACTCGGGGATCCAAAGAGCCGCTTCGGCTCAGCAATGAATTAAGAAAAGAGAGGGTGGTTGAGGCCTTGCCTCAATCATTAATTGCAAGGCATGGAGGGTCCCATGTACCCATTCTTCCAGAGAAGCCAGGCCCGATTTCACGACCAACCGGAGGAGGTCTACACACGCTAGCTCGACATTTAAATGGATCAGCTACTCCCCTTTCCAGAGCCATGCGCAGTTAATATGGCGTCTGTCATGGGCACACGATCGTCCTGAGTCTGCATGGGCAGACTGTCAGAAGCCATGCAGACGCAATTATTTAATGCAACGTCTTGTTTTTGCTGCCGTGGTGGTTTTTTGAGTATATGTAGGTGTTTTCGCCATTTTTGTAAGGATCGATGGTTGAGCAGAGCTCCCGGTTGTAAAACTTTAATGAAGCACTGTTTTTTGGTTATTTTTAGACTTCTGAGACTTCTTGCCTTATGAATGCCAGTTTCTTTACATCTTTGTTATACTGTGTTAGAGAAGCTCGGAATTGGAGGATCCAGTCGAGTTGTAGCTATTATAGGATGATGTTGTAATGGATCACTGTAATAGTTACAGAGTCTCTAATCAGTTCTTGTGATTTTCCCAGCGCTGAGTGACTTGGAATTGGAGGATCCAGTCAAGTCCCCTTTCAGTTTCTTGAGACCCTGAACCAAGAGGATCTTGCATTCAGAGTCTTTCTTCTACAAACTACTGAAAGCCTGTTGCCCAAAGTTGTTTGTTCACTTTTCCTACTACATATTCCACCTGTTCATCTTTTTAATCAACCCACTGGCTGAAGTTAGGATTCCAGACCTCCTTTGTTCTTTACGTACCAGATCCAGTCCCTAAGTTAGAGTGATATCTCCTCGAGCCTTTATCTCCATTTGATCATCCCTTTATAAACAAATCGTGACATTAAACTGATGGGTGTCGGGCTCTGCTCCTGCAAGCAATCCAGGAGTGACTTCCGACGCTAATAGATTGAACCAAACACATCAACACAAAGTATCATTTGATTAGGTATAGTGTAGAGGCAAATACTATTCATTTGAGACATTGTTCCTCAAATGAGAAAACTGTAGACATCTTCAACAAAGCTCTTGGAAGCAAAAAGTTTGAAAAGTTCAAAATGATGCTTGAAATTGTTGTCGCAGGATTTGTACTTATGCAAATCCCAACACAATATTTCCAAACTTGCATAACTATGGAAGAACCTACCAATTTCACCTTAGTAAGGACTTCCCTCGTTTTAGTGATGGAATAGGTCCACCATAAGGGAGACTTCTATGGTGACCTTAGGGGATCAAATAGAAAGTTTATTAGCCAAGTCTATCGCCGCCTATATTGATCACTGAAAGATTGGTCTAGGTCAAGGAAACGATATGAGGTTTGGATATGATTTGATACCTGCCTATAATGACAAAATTTCACATCATATGTATAACAATTCCCAAGCTCAAGTTTGCAATAAACACCTCCTTTAGACTCTAGACAAGTTATATTGCTATTGTTGTTGCAAATTGCAGTAGTAAGACAATATTGTAACAACAACAATTAATTTGTAACAACAACAATAATAAGTTCTCAGAAATTCCACAATTGACCATGAAAATTAAGCATGCAACCAATAGAATACTATCCAATTGTTAGAGGCAATTTTTGAACGTGTTAGGCCACCTTTATATGAGTGTATGAAACAAATTGAAGTAATTTAGATGGATGTAGCAAACCTTTTATAACAACAATAAATAATTTAGTAAATTTGCCAATGTTAGTGTTAGTGTAGTTAGTAGAAATCTTGATAGAGTTGAGAGAGTGAGTTCATCAATCAATTCACCATGAGAATTCTTTAAGACTAGTTCCTTTAAGGGTTATGGAGTCTTTTCAAATGCAACTATGTTTGAAGGATGACCTACTTGAAACCAAGAAGTAGGATCTAAACCCTAAGCTGCAAACACATTTGGGTCTTAGGTCTTATATCTTGAGGAGAAGAACATCTAGGGTGAAAGCACATTTGGGCCCTAGAAGTTTTTCCTCCCTTCTTATAGTTCCAACTAGGTCAAATGTCAAAAGTCTTGGATAAAATCCTAAAGTGATAGCACTTTAGGGATTTAGGGTTCTAACCCTAGTAAGGAAAATCAACCAATTTTTAGAAAAATATAACCTTATGAGAGGAGAAATCACTTATGTTCCTCTCAGGGTTTCACCAAACAAGATTCCTTGCAATAAATAACAATTTCACCATAAACATCAATATCATGAAAATAAATTGCACAAATTCACTTACTTCATCCAAGAAACCAAGAGAATGTAACCCTTATTGCAAAAATTTCCATCCAAAATCAACAAATCCATCCACAAGAGACCATTCCAAGCCAAGCACATGAGAGAGAAAGAGCTAGTAACCCTTAGAGGGTGAAAATTTCAGATGTGTTACCCATAAAGGTGAGTGAAAGATGATCCTAAAATGAAAGTGAGGTTTATCCTTTTTATATGAGGCTAACCTCTCATATTTGTCCACATAATTTGTCAACAACAAAATACAAGTGGGCTGACCCCTCATTTGACCTTTACAAATGCTAAGCATGCAAAAATAAATCATAATAGCCCACACATGTGAGATGTCAAGGCTAGATAAGGTGATGTCATGCCTCCAAAGGATAAGGTAGGTCCTCCAAAGGATATGTGGCATCCTCCAAGGTGAAACAAAGTCGAGTTGGGTGTCTCATCACCCAAGGTCATGCCAAAACATCTCAGGTACCCATCCATCCATCAAACCCTAGCCATGTCAAACCTTAGAAGGTGACGTCATAACCACAATAGGGAAAGCGTCAATGATCCAAGGCCAACGTCCAGGCTCTGGGGAGTTGCATGCCATCTCTTCACTGTATTTGATTGTTTTCTACTACAATGCCCCTGATCTTGGAGAAAAACAAGTCCATGGGTACTCTACCCAACTCGTGGGGCTTCCATTCCATCAGTGTGCCATAATGACTGGATCTTCTCAAACCAAGCCCATCTATCCATCGTTCAAGGTTATGCAAATGTGAGAACCATTATCTAAGGGTGGAGTCACTGGATGACCCATTGTTCTCCATCACACGTGCACAGGTCCTGTAATAAAGGCACAATGTACTGGGTACAAGCCCATTATGTCCCTCAAATAACCATGTTAGGACCATCCAAAAAAAATCAACGTATAAAACATGGTTAGCCAAATTTCATAAGAAACATTAGTCCTTAAAACATGAAAAGTAAGCTGCAACTTAAGATATAAGCCATGTAAGACAATTCACCTTAGTAACCCCTTCAAGCATCACACCAACCCAGGACCCCATGTGAGTTACCAAGTTTAAGTATGGGAGGGCCTTCATCAAACCATATTAGGTGTGCCACTTAGCCAAGAAATAAAATAACCCAAGTAGAGGGATAGGTCCTGAGAGTGACAAAGGAAAGTAAAAACCCTTCAAGAGTAAGTGTGAAAGTGATATGGTTTTAGGGCTTACTTCATGGCTAATGGTGTCATTGAATCCATTTCTATGAGCACCTTTGTGGAGGATGTTCTTGCTCTTGAGTTACCCCATATTTACATGTTATTTTTTCCAATCCCCCTTATTTTCCTTTTTCTAAGTCCCGCTTTATTATATATTTGCAAGTCCCCTTTGTAAGGTTTCAAGCCATTAACATTGCATTGTTTGGACCAAGGTGAGCATTGAAAGAGTAGAGCTCAAGTTTGGATTGAATTTTTTTGGTTCTCTTTGCTATCATTCATTTCTTTATTAACATACTTTTCTTATTCTTTTCATAGCATTTGTGAAACAACCTCTAGGCCTTCAATCCATGTTCTCATGAGAGAATGGACCATTGCCAAAGTTTAGTACTCTATGAGAGGATCTGAGATGGAAAGTGTTAAGTATGGAGGGGAGCATAACGTTACCCTTGAGAGGGACCCTTAGTAGTACCCTTTTTCCGTGGGTGGTGACAAGATGGGACTGGGGGAAAAAAATTGACCACCAAGGTGAAACAAGGCAACTGACATGATTTCCAAAAAAAATGATCCATTATCCAACTTCAACCAAGGATCCTCATCCACATGTCTGACAAATTAAGCACAACACTTTGCATAAAAGAAGTACTAACATACCTCATGGTGACGATGGATTACCATCTCCCATACTCTAGGTTGCTTGAATGCGATGAGCCTTGGTTAACCTGTAGCTATAAAGGTGAATGAGGGGGGTTGTTGGGCTGCCATCTATGGACATGTTGATCATCATCATGGTCAGGATCATGTTTCCACTGTGGGCCATGAGACGTGATCTCCTCTAGGCATGGGGTGTAACATCTTGCTCCAACATGGGAATATGTGTTCACTGTAGAGTGCATGAGAACCTCATTATCTCTATTTTTCCAAGTCTTTCAATCCTGCACCCACTTCAACCAACACCACCCTTTATAAGTATCTGTCGGTGGATGTGATCCACCGATTGTCAGTGATAAATCCAAAATCACGTTGACAAGAAAATTTTCCTTAGCTAAAAAATGATAAATAAAAAATATTCAATGATTAAATGTTATTTCCTAACATGCATTCATTATGTACAAATGAAAATGCAACATATACATATGAAAATTCAACATATACATACAAAAATGAAAGATTATACTAGCATGAATGCATGATGCAACATATATACAAATGAAATGCAAGATGCAAATGCCCTAACCTACTACCCTAATCTATGCCACAAGGTCAAGTCTCGCAAGGGAAATAGGGTTTGAGAAGGCTTTCGTTAACGGGTAATGATAACTTCTCTCCTTCAAGTGTAGCTAGGTTGAATGAGTTGACACCAGCTTCACTCACCATATGGTAGTGCCCAGTCCACAAATTATCAAGCTTCTTATGCATTCCTAATTTCTCTCTCTTTTTTTTCCCATAGTAGTACTTGGTATCCTTCTTTAAAAGTCGTCTATTTTTCTTTATGATCAAATGTTCCCTTAATCTTCTATTGGTTACGTGCCATTTGATCCAAAGAAGTCCTTCTAGATTCATCCAGTTTTATCATTTGGTCGATTCTTCCTTGTAGATCCTCAATGCCAGCGATGTATCGTTGTGCAAAATGTAGGGTAGGAATCTGGAGGTTGATGGGAAGTTTGGCTTCCAATCTATATAGTATCTCAAACAAGGTTTTCTCGTGGAACTCTTGGTTGTGATGCGATCTTCCCATAGAGAATACTTGATCTTACTATCTTAGGCCTTCTTGTTTTCTCCTACGATCTTCTTGAAAATATTCATCGGATTCTTATTACTTGTCTCTGCTAATCCATTTCCCCGGGGATAGTAGTTGGAAGAGTGAGACAAGACAATCCCATACTTGAAGAAAAACTCTGCCAAAGCAAGGGAGCTAAAGGCCTTTGCAGTAGTAATCTTAGCAGGGGCACCAAACCTTGTTATTATTTTATCCTCAAGAAAACTCATGACAAATTCCTCAGTTGCCTTTTTCGTTGGGGATGGCCTCTACCCACCTAGTGAAATAGTCTGTAGTGGTCAAAACCCAATGATATCCATTGTTGGATTTATCCTTGAATTCACCAATGAAGTCTAAACCCCATTGATAAAACGGAGCCTCAACAATGACTGGTTTCGAAGGTAATGCAAAAAGTCATTGTTTTCCTATGAAGAACTGACATGGTTGACAAGACCTGGCATAACGATGGGTATCGATGAACAATGTAGGCCAATAATATTATTCCCTTAGAATTTTATGGGTAGTGGCACGGGCGACAAAGTGACCAACACAATATCATGAATGGAGTTCCTTAATTAATCGACCGACTTCATCTTTGTTCACACATTTAAGGATGATTCCATCAAGGTTCTTCCAACCTAAGCCATGTTGGGTCAAACAATACTTCATGACCTTTAGTTTCAACACTTTCTTCTTGTGGTCTTCTAAGTGGTAGGGGCATGAAATATTATTCAAGTAGTATATAATGTCCACATACCACTCGTCATGTTCCAATTCACTCACTATCACATTGAATTGTTCATTTCCCCCATCTATATGGTTTCTTCATTTCTTTCGGTCAACATCTGGGGAAAACCTTTCCCTTTGATAATCTTAGTGGGTTTGATCTCTAAGTCATATTATTTAATTTTGGACACCCACTTTCCCCTGGTCCCAAGGCAATCTTGCTGAGAAAGAACATCTTTGACAATGGGCTAGGGCACATAAGCTTTGATATTTTTGTATCTGACATAACTTCTAAAGTGCTCAAGGGACTTGACACAGGCATATGCTCACTTCTTGGTGACTGAATAATTCAACTCAACATCCCTAAGGGTTTTTATCATGAAGGAAATGGGATGCTCATGTCATCCAGGTTCTTTTGTAGTAGCGCTTTGACTATGGTGTCTTGAGAAGCGAATGAGAAAATAATAAAATCAAGAGAATAGTCAAGGCTAGTCAAGACTAGTGCCTTGGTAATTGCTTCCTTACTTTATTCAAAAGACCTTAAACTATTGTTATCCCACCTAAAAGCAACATATTTCTTTAGCAAGGCGTTCATTGGCTTGATCTTCTCAACAAAGTTCAGGATGAACCTTCTTATGAAGTTGATTTTCCCAAAGAATGATTGTAGAGATTTCTTGTTGGTAGGTGGTTGTATATTCTTGATAGATTCAACTCTTTCAAGATCAGTGGAGATAACCTCTTCTGAGACCACGTGTCCCAACAACTTCTGAGACGAACAAAGTTCGCTCACACAAGAATTATCCAAAATATCTGGAATATAGTAACCAAATCCATATGGACAAATATATATGTAATAAGAATGAATAATAAGATATAGATGATAATGAGATGATTACAATTGAGAATGAGGGCCTGCTTATATACCC
>ML800364.1:43098-54628 GCA_009831015.1 Picea engelmannii | reverse complement strand
GGCAATTGATGCTTCGTGTTTCTCCTTCCTTTTCTTTAGCTCAGGACAATGATTCTTGTAGTGACCATACTTTCGACAGTTGAAGCATTGTACTTCTGAAATGTCTTTCTCTTGGTTTGGCTTCCTCCTTGAACCAAACTTCCTTTTATTCCTGAAGTTCTTGAATCTTGCTGTGAAGGCTTGATCGTCGTACTTCTTTTGGGGTTTCTCTTTTTCATTGACCCTTGATTCTTCTTGAGCACAACAAGTCCAAAGTTCTTCAAATGTCGTATACTCCTTCCTTGTGTTCATGCTTGTGGAAAATGCATCCCACGTTTTGGGAAGACCATTGAGTACTATGTTCACCAATTCTTTTTCTGAAATGGTCTCTCCAATAGCTTGTAGTTGATCTCTTAACTGAGAGATCCTCACAAAATATGATGTTATGATGTCGTCATTATTCATCTTCATGTCACAGAGCTCATTCTTCAGACTCATAACTTGTCCAATGTTTCTGACTGAGAAGAGATTTGTTAGCACATCGTACATCTTCTTCGATGAGTCAAGATGGGAGATGTAGGGTATCAAGTGGTATTTTATAGAATCCACTATGATACTCATGGCATTGATGTCAACGTCTTTGAACTTCTCCATAGCTGCAACATTCTGTGATTCCTTCTCTTTTCCTTCTTCAAACTCTGGTTTCACGATATCCAACACTTTATTCTTGGCAAGGATGAGGTCAATCCTTGTCTTCCACGCTCTGAAGTTAGAGGATCCATCTAACTTGTTCTCGAAATTCATAGAGTTAGTCATGGCTTGCTTGACTTGGTCAAACCCTAGATTTGACCAAAAATTCAAACTTCATGTCTTGGCTTGCTGAGAGTGTCAGGAGATGCGCTAGGCTAGAGCGCACTGATCTATCCAGAGATTAGGTCAATCCATTCACTTAAGGTGCCTCAACAAGAGGTTTAGGGTTTCTGCAACTGCTCCTGTTAGTAACCCTAGCGACAATGTTTTGGGAGCTGCTTCTGCTAGTAACCCTAGCGGAAGTTTCTCAACGAGCTCAATATCCTAGCGGCTATGTTTCCTTCCAGCGTTTAGACTGAATGAAGGAGGTGTGGGCCCATAACCTGTTAGAATATAGAATATTGTGTGCTCGTTTTACCATTGACAATACCCTTGTCACCCAACCATAGGCTGAAGCCACCCTCCGAGCACCTTAACCTTGACTGAGAATTACTCCAGAAGCAAACCCTAGGCTAGATAGCCAAACAAGGTGTAGCACATCTTCCTCCAAGGATAGCGCACCAACAATAGTTGATCATATAGTCCAAACCCTAGCCAAGAGATAGTCCAAGCCAACACTGAAAACTGGTTGCTGCAGCAACTGTACCTGCAGCTCTCCTCCACACGTGCGCACCAAATTGGGAACTGCAGTGCGCACTAGTTGCTTCTTTGCAATTCTGAGATGCTGTCAAATGAGAACTGGCACCCTGTATTTATAGTGGTTCTGCTAGATTTGCCGGGGCCGACTTCTCCTTCTGGATATGTGTCTGTTCAGTATATTATTATTATTTCTAGCCGACTTCTTCTCTTGGAGGCTAATAACCTAATATTAATTATATTCTTGAGCCGACTAGACTTCTAGGTTTATTAGCCAACTCATTAGGGTTTTCTCTTGCTTTCCGGAGTCTTCTATTCTCGTTAGGTTCACACGTGGAGGTAAATACCTCCCGCAACTACCATAATATTAACATTATGTGTGCTACCTAGACAGGAAATAAGATAACCCAAGTAGAGCGATATGTCCCAAGAGTGAAAAGGGAAAGTAAAAACCCTTCAAGAGTAAGTGTGAAAGTGATATGGTTTTAGGGCTTACTTCATGGCTAATGGTTTCATTGAATATATTCCTACGAGCACCTTTGTGGAGGATGCACTTGCTCTTGAGTTACCCCATATTTATGTGCTATTTTTTTGTTAGGCTAGGAAAATAGAGTTCAGATGATATCCCATTTTGTCGTGGGGGAAAAAGTCTCCTCATAATCAACACCTTCTTTCTGTGCAAATAATTTTTCCATGAGCCTTGCTTTGTGCTTGTCAAGTGAGTCGTCTGATCTATACTTGTTCTTGAATACCAACTTGCAGCCGATTGGTTTGGTTCCAAATGGAGGGTCCACTAACTTCCAAGTCCCATTCTTGATGATAGAATCATATTCCTTCTGCATGGCTTCTTTCCATTCATCATGAGAAGTGGCTTCTTTAAAGGAAGTCGATTCATGGTTAGTTGATAAATTCAAATATCAATTGTATGAAACATCCATGTCATCTACATCACCTGAGTTTGAATTATCGACATTACCTCCATCTTGTTTTGAGGACAATCTGGTTCCTGTCTTCCCGACCTCATCATGATGAACACTTTCAAGTGTTTTTGTAAGCCATTTTGGTGGAGCTTCCTGAGATGGTCTAGGTTTCTCAGCTGATTGAGATGGTGCCGAGATCTCATCAAGCCTCAAATTTTCAATCCTCTCGATCACATCATCCAACTGAACTTTTGGTTTTGACGAATTGGTAGGAATTTCTTCATGTGGGGAAGATGGTGCTTCATAAGGAGATTCCAAAGATTGACCCAAGATAGGGATCCCCCCTTCAAGATGCGTAATCTCATCATCAAATTCATGATATGTCTTTACATGAGTGAATCTGTCCAGATGATCAAGTTGCTTCTCAATAGTTTCATCTTTCTTCGAGGATTCAAGAAAGATCACATCTCTAGAAATGATGAACTTCTTGTTTGTCTCATCGTAAAAATGATATCCCTTGGTGGTATTTGAGTACCCAAAGAAGATGCACTTCCGACTCCTTGCATCAAGCTTTCTTCTTTGCTTGTTAGGAATCAAGGCATAGCAGGTGGAACCAAAGACCCTAAGATGCCTCACTGAAAAAATGTGACCATACCACATTTCTTAAGGAGTCTTGTTTTTAAGAGCATGATATGGACACATGTTTTTGACATAAACTGCACATAGAATTGCATCAACCCAAAACATCAATTTAACATTCTTGAAAAACATCATGGAATGAACCATATTTAGGAGTGTCCCGTTCATTCGTTCAACTACATTGTTCTGTTGGGGATTGTATGGAACTATGGCTTGATGTTTGATCCCATGTTGGTGAAGGTATCTTTCAAATTCATTATGTATATTCTCTTCCATTATCAGTGCGAAGAGAGCCAATACCAAACTGAGCTTCATTTTGAATCCATACATGAAAATTTTTAAATGTTTCAAAAGCTTGTGATTTATCTTTCAGCAAGTACACCAAACACATCCTGGTGTAATCATCAATAAAAGTCATGATATATTTGTTTCCATTTGCAAAAGGAGCATGCATAGGGACACACAAATCAGAATGAATTAATTCAAGTTTTCTACATGCTTTGGAAGTAGAATCATGAAAGGGTTGTTTGTTGTGTTTTCCAAGGATGCAAGCATCACATTTCTTCAATTTCCTAGGAATAGTAGACAAACTAGAAACACCATTCTTTCTCAACAAACGAAGACTGTCATAATTAATATGGGCAAATATAGCATGTCACAAAAGACTAGATGAAATTATACCCGAGTCATGATGAGAGAGGTATGCAATAGTGTGTGTACGGACAAATGTCCCATTCAACATCAACAATTTTCCATCTTCCATTTCGGTCATAACATGCATGTTATCAAAATCCTTTCATATTTCAACTTTGCCACCGATCATATGAACACAGTGACCTTGCTATCTGATGTGCACCATGGACATCAAGATCCTTCGCAACTCAGGAAGATAGAGTACATTGTGTAAAAGAAAATCCAGGAGTCCATGCAACTTAAGCCTGATGGTGCTCATTCCCGATGGCTTGAGACTTGATCTGTCTGCAAAATACACTACGCCATCTACATTGTCATCAAAGTTTTCGAAGAAATCACTTTGAAATGTCACGTGGGAGGTTGCGCCTGTGTCAAGAAGCCATGCATCTCCCCAAGAAGCAAATGAAGTATTAAACAAATCTTTAGTTACTCATATATTGCAATGGGAAACCACATAATGAATAGGTGCTTTACCTTTTGTCAAGTCTTTATCTTTGTCTTACGTCTGATCTTACTTGTCATTGATCTTCATTGTGCATGTATTTGCTTCATGTCCATTCTTTTTGCAACGCAAGTCAAATATCTCATGGGGATTATGCCAACCCCCCTACCTTCAAGGTTCTTCTTTCCAGCTCCTTTCATTTCTTACTGTCAAATGGAAGAAAGAAAACAATAAATCTTGTTGAGTCTTGTCGTTATAGGCAGAAGCTTATGTTCATAACAATGGGTTCACGAGAAATCTTGTTAGTGCAAACCTTGACATCACCTTCTAATTGAGAAAGCACTAATATAACTTAAAGGGAAAAGAAAATTTAAGTTTCCTAGTGAAGATGTCGCCTATGTCGCATCAAGGAAACCACAAGTCGATTCGTACCAAGGAAGCCATAGTCAAGTTGCACCAAGGCAGCCACAAGTCGAGTCAAATCACACCAAGGCAACCACAGGTCGATTCAAGGCAACCATAGGTCGAGGCCACGATCTCGACACTTCTAGGCATTGGCATGAGCTGATAGGCTACGATCCCTTCATGGCTGGTGGAGAACTTCATTTTACTGGAGTCTACGACGTATTCACCTCCTGTCGACAACTTTGTTTTCAAATATGGGTGCGTTCCAATGCACTTCTGAAGGATTCCGCGTTGATTTTATAATATGATCCGGGACGAGACGCTCTCACTATTCACAATGGGATCCGTTAAGCTCAAATTATAATATCAGAGAATAGCTGTAGCACGTTTCGACTTATCATGATGGAGGTACCCCAAAAATGTAACAGTTCTAATATTAAAAACGCAGAGATGGGACCATCGAAATCTTATTAGGGTTTCGGGGTAGTGAAAGGCCATGCAAACCTAACATATTTCATAACGAGCGATGGTGAGTCTCTACTGTCACAAATATGGAAGAAATTGACGCTAACGAATATGGGATTCAACCAATATGGGAAAATGCGTTGCACTGACTCTTGATTCTGTTTCAAGTAGGAAAAACATTTAACATACGAGGGTTTCTCTGAGAGGCACACAGATAGTTTCACGCGGGGAGAGAGGGCCTTGTAGAAGGAGACAGTTAGGGTTTCTGAGAGGCAAGCAACAAAATGTGGTCACAGGGAATATACAGATAGACAAAGTGCGTGGCAGAACGATAGAGACGGCAGAGGGGCGCGAGAGAAAACACTCATGGCGTTAGCCTGCTTTGATACCACTGTCAGGCCAGGAGTGGTAAGAAATCTTAACTCCACATTGATGCTTTGGCATTAAGATAATAGGTGCATAAATACAAAACAGAGGTTTCCTATCACCTATGAGTCTTCATGTTTACATTACTGTTATAAAACAAAATCCCAAGGATTAGAGCTCAAGAGCATTGAAAGAGTAGAGCTCAAGTTTGGACCAGATTTTGTTGGTCCTCTTTGCTATCATTCCTTTATTTCTTTAGCATCATTTTCTTATTCTTTTCATAGCAGCTGCGAAACAACCTCTGGGCCTTCAACCCCTTTTCTCATGAGAGAATGGACAATGACCCATGGCTGAAGTTTAGTACACTATGAGAGGATCCATGATGGAAAGTGTTAAGTATGGAGGGGAGTAGAACGTTACCCTTGAGATCCCCCCTAGTAGTACCCCTTTTCCATGGGCAGTAACAACATGAGGCTAGGGCACATAAGTTAACCACCAAGGTGAAACAAGGCAATTGATACGATTTCCCAAACCAGTGATCCATTATCCAACTTCAACCAAAGATCCTCATGGTAACAATGGCTTACCATCTCCCGTACTGTGGTTGCTTGAATGTGATGAGCCTTGGTTGACCTGTAGCTATAAAAGTGAATGAGGGGGGTTGTTGGGCTACCATCTGTGGACATGTTGATCATCATCATGGTCAGGATCATGTTCTCCATTGCGGGCCATGAGACACGATCTCCTCTAGTTACCGCTAGGCATGGGGGGTAACATGACTCACAAATACCCCTTCAAATTAATGGGGGAAATGTTAGATACCTAATCTTTAGGGATTGAGGTACATTGTAAATATCTTTGTAAATATTAAGATAGGAGAAATATGAAGAGTCATAGGTGAATAGGAAGAGTCGTTCAAACCTCTTGGAAGATGAAATCAAAGGTCACTTCCTCTTGTATATATGCATTGTTGGAAACCTAATATGCTAGGGTTATGGTATTAGTCACTTGTGTAGGAATGTGAAAGGTCAAGTGACAATGTAACAATTGTCGGGAGTCCAAGAGACCTCTTGGAATACAAATCCAAGGGCCACATCATTGTATTTATACATGTATCATATTAATGAATAAAATACACTTCACATTTATCCAATTTGTGTGTCCAACAATGGTATTAGAGCCAATAGTTTTTTAGGGCTGATTCGCTATGGTAGTCATCCATAACATCTGAATTCTACATTTGTCCATTTGTCTTCCTTGGGCATTTCCTTTCGGATACAAAAACGCTACTAGAATACCATTAGTATGCCATACTCAAAATTATTTGCGCCATAATATGTGCTCTTGTGTGTTGAGATCCATTCTACCTGCAAGTCTGTCGCCAGGCACATAAACGCCTCTCTGCCATCCCCTGCCTTCCAGTCTATCTTGGGTGCACCTGCATGACCGTTCACATTTTTCTCTTAGCTATGCACAACCGTTAGGTTTTCCAACTATCTTCTCGGTCTGCAAATCCTTCTACAGGGCTCTCCTGCACGAAATCCTCCTCATGCGACTCTCCCGCATGAAATCCTTCTCAACGAGTTGGCCACATGGAAGATCAGTGTTTTGATCTTCATCCTTGCGATCATCGTGGAAAGAAGAATCATCCTTCAAACACATGTTTTAACAACAAGAAACCTGCAAGAGTAAAGAACCACTATGGGTGGATCCCTTCTTAGCGATGGTCATCAATAGCCAAGAACATATCTCAATGATATTGATGAATTCACTCTTGAGTATTGACCCATCTTGTAGTGAAAGGATTTACATCTTCTCACCTTGTACCTAACATGGGGAACAACGTTAGCGATTGACAATCATGCTTCAAGTTTCAAAGTCCCATCAATCGAGCAATAACAAGCGAGCGCGATTGGTTTGTGGTTTTCCTTAAACCATCACTTAGTAGAATACTTACAGCTTCTGCTAGACAATGATTTATAGTTTTCCTTAAACCTCCACTTGGTAGAAGACTTTCAACTTCTAGTACAAAATAGTTTATAGTCATCTTTAAACCAACATTCAATAACACTTCCAATTAGCAGAAGACATCATTTTCAACTTCTAGCGAACTTAGGAAATGTTCTAGGAACGATTGAGCTTAGAACCAAGTTCTAGAGTTTGTGGTCATCCTTAGACCACCACACTGGTTTGTGGTCTTCCTTAAACCACCATCACCATTCGGTTTGTGGTCATCCTTGTTGATATTTTACATAAACAACTAGCAATTATAGTTCTTCTTTCGTTATTACAATTATTTAGCACATCAACTACATATATAAGATCACTGAAAGAGAGACAATCACATAAACAAGATAGACATAGAGATTATCCTGGGAAACCCTCTCGGGGAAGAAAGTCCAACAAACTTCTTCTAAATAGATTCTTCAACCAAGAACAATGCCAAGATAGAAAACAAAAGGTCCTTTTGCTGCATCACCCCTCTCTCCAAAAATTGAGCACCTTTCTCTCTCTTATGCTTGAGTGAGATGAGTGAGTGAATGAGGCGTCTTGCCTCTCTTATTTATACACAAGTGACATACCCTCTTTAACTGCTAGGGCCAACTTGACAAATGTCTCTTGATTATACTTTACAGTAGCCACAATAGGGGTCGACTTGACAATTTGACTTTATTTAAGAATAAAGGCCACAATGGGGCCGAATTTACCAATACAATATAATAATATGCTTTTAGGGTTTTTGCATTATCAAGTATAATAGGAGAATATCTTCCGCAACTACATATTCTTCAACACTCCCTCATATCTGGGAAGGTATTCTTTTGGAACAATCTGCTTCTACATGTCTGCACACATCGATCATTGTTTTGTTGAATTTCATGAATCTATATATCATAAGAAGTTCTTCACTTTCACCAGTCTTTCGTAGTGAAGTAATATACCAGCTTGCATTGAGGTTACCAACCTGTGTTGGGGTAGAGTACCAGCCTGTGTTGGGGTTACCAACCTGCGATGGGGTAGCGTACCATCTTGCGTTGGGGTTATCGACCTGCGCTGGGGTAGTGTACCAGCCTACGCTAGGGTAGTGTACCAGCCTCCATTGGGATTACCAACCTGCGCTGGGTAGCGTACCAACCTGTGTTGGGGTTACCAACCTACACTGGGGTAGTGTACCAACCTATGTTGGGGTTACCAACCTATGCTGGGTAGATATTCGCTTCCCTTTACTGGGGATCACATAACTTCCCTCTACTGGGGATCACATCATCTCCCTCTACTGGGGATCACATCTCACTACTAGAGAAAACAATCACTTCTCACTGCTGGAGAAGTCTTTCTGGATCACTCCAAGCTTGTCTATGAAATAATTGTACTTAACTATGGATAGGGGCTTGGTCAACATATCTGCTACCTGTTCGTCGGTGGCGATATAATGGAGTCTTACTACTCCCTTCTGTACCATGTCCCGGACATAGTGGTATTTGATCTCAATGTGTTTTGCTTTGTCATGAAACATAGGGTTCTCTGTCAACTTCATACAACTTTGGTTGTCACATAAAATGCAGGTTGTCTCTAATTCGAGATCAAATAGCCCTGCCAACAACTTTCTAAGCCACACTGCTTCTTTGTTGGTTGAGCATGCTGCAATATATTTGCTTCAGCCGTACTGAGTGTCACACTGGTTTGTTTCCTACTAAACCATGCAATCACAACTGATCCTAGACTGAAGCAACATCCATATGTACTTTTCCGATCTACTACACTACTGGCCCAATCTGAATCGGCATAGCCATGTAGGCTTATCTCCTCATATGAGGTATATCTGAGACCATAATCAATTGTACCCTTGAGGTACCTCAATGTGTTTTTACGCAATCAGGTGAACATGTATTGGCTCAACCATATACTGACTCAAGGTGTTCACCGCAAAACATATGTCTAGTCTTGTGTTAATCAAATACATCAGTGATCCGATCATCTGTCTATATAGGGTGACATCTACTGTTTCTGAGGATTTATCACTTAGCAACTTCAGATTTGTCATCATGGGCATAGGGATGGCCTTGCAATCCATTATATCGAACCTCTTCAAAATCTCTACTGTATATTTTCCTTGGTTTAGGAAAATCTCATTTTGTCTTTGCCATACCTCTAGACCTAGGAAGTAGTGCATTATCCCTAGATCTTTCATCTCGAATTCTGCAACAAGCTTCCTCTTTCTCTCGACGATGGGATTCTCTTCTCCTGTCAGAAACAAGTCATCTACGTATAGTAATAATATTACTGGACTTCCATCCTCAACCTTGTAGTACAGGTTGGGATCTTCTTTACTTTTGGTAAAACCCAAACTCATCAAGAAGTTATCCATTCTCCCGTACCAAGCCATGGGGGCTTGCTTCAAACCATACAAGGCTTTCTTTAGCCTACACACATGTGACTATTTGTCATGTGTCTCAAAACCTTGTGGTTGCTCCACATATACTTCCTCTTCTATATCACCATTTAGGAAGTCCGTCTTCACGTCCATCTGGTGTACCTTCCATTTCTTTTCTACAGTTATTGAAAGTACAATCCTAATGGAAGTGTATCTTTCTACAAGAGAAAAAGTCTCCTCATAATCAATGCCTTTTTTCTGGGAGAACCCCCGTGCCTCAAACCTTGCCTTGTATTTTTCAATATTGCCATCTGCTGCATGTTTTATTTTGTAAATCCATTTTGGGCTTACAACTGATTTCTCTCGTGGTCTTGGAACCACATCCCAAACATCATTTTTCAAAATGGATTAGTACTCTTCAATCATGGCATCCTTCCATTCTTTCTTTTCTACAACATTTTCATAACATGTAGGTTATGTATCAATGATATCACTAAGGATTGCCACGTAACTGGAATAGGGTTTTGGTTTCTTACTTTCTCTATAAGTTCCTTTTGGAGCACCGTATTTTTCTACATCTTGTATAATCTCACGGACCCAAGTTGACCTCTTCTTTCCTCTAGGTGGATCTGTGGGTCTTTGTGGCTCTGCCATGTCATGATCTTCTATATCATGTTCTTCAAGTACAATATCAATTCTCGAGTCTACAACTCTTGGAGCTATCTGTTCTTCATCATGGTCTTCATCTGTATGACACTTCCTTGAATTGTTGAATTCTACATCCTCATCGAAAGTAACATCTCTACTAATCTCAACCTGTTTGTGACCAGGGATGTAGACTCTGCATGATTTCAATGTTTCACTGTAACCGACAAATATGCCCTTCTTTTATGAAGGGTCCAATTTGGATCGTTTTTCCTTGGGAACATATACATATACTGGACAACCAAATATTCTCAACTAGTTGACTTCTGGCTTCTTTCCTATCAACATTTCTTCTGGGGTATTACTCCCAAGGATACAATGGGGTGTTCTATTCTGAACATACATTGCAATCCTTGCTGCTTATGCCCATAGATGTTTCAGTAAGTTCTGATCATGAAGCATGGCCTTCACTGCTTCCATTATGGTTCGATTCTTTCTTTTTGCCACACCATTTTGATGAGCGTTGTATGGAGTAGAGAGCTCCCTCTTAATCCCAACTTCCCCACAGAATGCCTTGAATTCATCTGATGTGAATTCTCCACCATTGTCTGACCTCAATACCTTAATCTTCTTTTCAGAGAGGTTTTCTATGACGGTCTTGAATTCCTTAAATGTTCTAAACACTTCACCTTTTGTCTTCAAGAAGTAAATCCAAGTTTTTCATGAACAATGATTAATGAAGGAGACATAGTATACATAACCCAATGGATGAAGAGATGGACATAGGTCCACAGACGTCTGAGTGTATAATGTCCAATACGCCTTTGGCCTTGCTTTCACTGCTTGGAAATGGGCTCTTCACGCTCTTTCCTTCTACACATCCCTTGCATATGCCTTCATGGTCCACCTGGATCTCAGGTAGTCTCATCACCATCTTGCTCATGATCAGTAATGCCTTATAGTGTAGATGAGCAAGTCTTCTGTGCCATAACTCACATGGGTTTACGATATTGTGAACTAGGGTTATTTTTGAGTGTCCTTTCAATTTGTATAAGCCTCCCTCTTGTTAAGGTTTAAGCCATTATTAGAGTTCTTTTCATTTCACTAGATAACAATAGCATAAATAGGATCACTGAGAAATACACAATCACAAGAGACACATCATTTATCCTGGGAAACCCTCATGGGGGAGAAAACCCAACAAAAACTTCCTTA
>ML800364.1:19694-31496 GCA_009831015.1 Picea engelmannii | reverse complement strand
TTTATATATATATATATATATATATATATATATATATATATATATATATATATATATATATATATATAAAATTTATTTTTTAGATATAAAAGTCAAATTAAAGTTATTAAAGACTTTAAATCTATATTAAGAGATCGAGTACTGAAGGGCATCATAATCAAGTCAAAATTGCGGGAAAGTATTCACCCCCAAATATTAGAAAAATGTCAAAATTAAGAAACCAAATCGAAAAAATAGACCAAGAATGTAAAAATGCTTGATAATTACTCGAAAAAACAGTACAAAAAACTAATGAAGAGTTGTGAGAGGAAATAAAAATCAGCAATGAGGCACTCAAAGAAGAATTGACCCATAATCTCAAAGAAAAAATTTCAACGGAGGTAAGAATTGAATTACGAAAAGTCATGGATAATATAAAACAATATCTTAAAGACGCTATTTTTCAGGAACTCGGGGTTAACCTACAACGAGGCTTGAGAAACTTTAAACGAGAAAAAAATGAAGATTTGCAACAAACTCTGGTTGTGATGACACAACATCGGGAAGAAAAGCTTAATGAGCTTTTAAAATTAATAAAAGGCCAAGGGCACCAACAAGACACCCAACCACAACCAAGTGACTCAAGAACCTCTAACACATCACCACCATCGTCGCCACCACCTCCCTACAATTCAAATTCCCAACCTATATCACAACATCAACCCTGAATGATTTACCCTCCCAAAGCTAAAATTGAATTATCAAAATACAATCGAGGCAATAACTAGTGCGTGGCTTGGTTTAACAAAACTGAAGAATATTTCCATATATATAATATTGCAATCGATGAAGAAAAGGTTAAATATGCATCCATGTACCTCGAAGGCACTGCATACAATTGGTACCTATGGTGGAAAGGAAGAATCCAATCATACACTTGGAACTCCTTCAAAAACGATTTTTTTAAAAGATTCCAGGGCATTTCGGAGCAATTTTTTTTCTCAAAACTCACCAGGTTACAACAAAAAGGCAGTGCAGACAGATTTACACACCAATGGGAAGCCCTTGCCACCCAATTATTTGGATTATCTGATAATCAATTACTCCAATCTTACATAGGTGATCTCAAACCACATATCCAAGACCAGTTAAAATTGCATGAGGTTCATCTGTTGAAATAGCAAGATGCAAGGCAAAAGCAGCAGAAGAAAAACTAGAAGACCAATCAAGATTCAACAAGTTTTATTCAAGAAGGAACATACCCCAGAATGCAAACACAAAAACTGACAAATATATACCACCCAACCTATGAGAAGCTAAAAGAAGAAATTTGGATAACCAAAGAATAAGAGAAGGAAAATGTAAAAACCGTGGAGAAAAATGGGACCCAAGACACAAGTGTCGCATAGAAGACAATTCAAAAAATTTATATACTTCTGAAGAAGAAAACAACGATGAATCAGATTCAAAAGAATTAGTTACTGAAGAAATGGGAAACAACCAAAATGAAGTCTCAAATCTCATGGGTAACGACACACCAAGAATATCATTAGCAACCATCACAGACATTAGCCAACCAAAAACTCTCAAATTAAAAGGACACAAAAAAAAATAAGGTCACAGTATTAATTGACACGGGAAGTACCCACAACTTTCTCGACATCAATGTTGCAAGGAACCTCAAATTGTTTGTATATCTGGTCCTAGACATGAAGGTAATGGTTGCAGATGGTAAGAAAATAAAAAATGTAGGATAATGCCATAAGGTGAAACTCCAAATTCAAGATTTCAATTTGGAATCCGAATTTTACACCATACCCCTGGGAGGAGTAGACATGGTTTTAGGAGTTCAATGGTTGCAAACTTTAGGCACATACTCAATCAATCATCAAGAGCATTTCATCAAATTGAAATGGCAAGAGCAAACATATAAATTATATGGTTTTCAACCTCCCCAAACACAAGTTGTATCATCCCAAAAGATGGAAAAGCTGATCCGGAAAGGATCCACTGCCTATTTTATCTAATGCCACCAAATGGAAATACAAGAATCATAACATGACTCTAGAAACTCAGAAATCCAAGATCTAATTTGAAAACACAAGAAGGTATTTCAAGACCTCCCCATCAAATTACTACCACAAAGAATAATTGAACATATAATTGAAGTTAAACCATGATCAAGTCCAGTCAAGGTTAGACCATACAGATACCCCCGTCATCATAAAACATAAATAGAAAGATTAGTTCAAGACTTGTTAAAATGTTGTGTTATCACAAAAAGTAGAAGCCCATATGCAACCCTAGTTGTATTAGTACGAAAGAAAGATGGTTCTTTTAGATTATGCATAGATTATCTTGGTCTTAACAAGATACCAATCAAGAATAATTTCCCCATTCCCTTCATCAACAAAATGTTGGATGAACTTCATGGAGCCAATTTTTTTTCAAAACTTGATTTGAGATCAAGATATTACTAGATTAGAGTAAGATTAGAAGATGTACCCAAGACCACATTCTAGACTCACGAAGGACACTACGAATTCAAGGTAATGCCCTTTGGGCTAACTAATGCCCCTGCTACCTTCCAAGCAACTATGAATGAACTATTTCATCCACACCTAAGAAAACACGTCTTAGTCTTCTTTGACGACATTCTGGTGTACATCAAAACATGGAGGGAACACATCAATCATTTGGGACAAGTATTATCTATTCTAGAAAAAAAATCAATTCTATGCAAAAATGTCAAAATGTACATTTGGCAAGGAGGAAGTAGAGTATCTTGGTCACATTATATCCAAAAAGGGAATTAAGGTAGATCCAAATAAAATCAAAGCAATTACAGAATGGCCCAGGCCAAAGAGTATATCTAAGTTAAGAGGATTTTTAGGCTTGGAAGGATACTATCGAATATTTGTCAAAAACTATGCTCATCTAACTGCCCCCCTAACAAATCTCCTAGAGAAAAACACCTTTCCATTGAATGAAGAATCTGAAAAATGTTTTGAAAATTTAAAGAAAATTATGTCCACAACACTCGTGTTAGCTACACCTAACTTTTCGAAACCTTTCATAATCGAATATGATGCCTCAAGTTTTGGGATCATACCAGTCTTGATGCAAGATGGACACCCAATAACATTTGAAAGCAGGAAACTAAACAAAAAAAAATTCTTACAATCCACATACAATAAGGAAATTCTGACAATCATGCATGCATTAACAAAATGACGACAATATCTCTTGGGTAGCAAGTTCTTGATACGTATGGATCATAATAGCCTACAATATTTGTTACAACAAAAAACATTGACTACTGAACAACATAAATGGTTAGAGAAAATTGTCACATTTGATATGGAGATATTACATAAGAGCGGAAAAGATAACATAGTTGCTGATGCCCTCTCACAGAAAGATGAAGAAGCACACATTTTTTGCAGTATCCCTAACCAAAAATGGGAAGAAATTTCAATGGATTTCATTGAAAGATTACCCATATCAGAAGGAAAAGATAAAATCTAAGTGATAGTAGATAGACTAACCAAGTATGCACATTTTATGGGAGTAAGAAAAACAAGCTCTGCAAAACAAATAGCTGAAGTCTTCTATAAAAACATTTATAAATTACATGGTTTCCCCAAGGTCATTGCCAACAATAGAGATGCCAAGTTTAAAGGGAACTTTTGGAGGGAGTTTTGCAAACAAATCGAGACATCTCTTAATATGAGTTCAACTTACCATCCTCAAATAGATGGCTAAACATAAATTGTCAACAAATGCTTAGAAACCTATCTTCGTTGCTTCGCCATTGATAAGCAAAATAAATGGCTTCAATGGTTGCACCTCACTGAATGGTGGTATAACTCCACATATCACACATCGGCTAAAATTACACCATTTCAAGCTCTTTATGGATATCAACCACCATCTTGGAAAAAGTTAGCCACAAATCAAACAAAAGTTGCATTAGTAAAATATCATTTAGATGAAAGTCAAAAAGTTGTTCAAATACTCCAGGAAAACTTAGCAACAACAAGAAACATAATGAAGCAACAAGCTTACCAACACCGAACATAAAGAGAATTCGAAGTTGGAGAATGAGTATTTGTAAGACTTCAACCCTACAAACAATTATCTCTTAAACACCAAGGAAAGAATAAATTGGCTCCGAAGTTTTATGGACCATATCAAATTAACAAAAAAATCAGTTACATAGCTTATGTGTTGGAATTACCAGATAAAATCCGTATCCGCAACATTTTTCATGTATCGTATCTAAAAAAAAAATTAGGGCAACACCACAAGGTGCAAACAATGCTCCCTATGTTGGATGAAGAAGGAAGAATCGTTTTAGAACCAGAATCCATTATTGTCACTAGAGGAAAAACGTTGCGATCTTGCGTAATCAAGGAATATCTTATTAAATGGAAAAACCTTCCAGAAGAAGATGCAGCATGGGAATCAACACATTTTCGCCAGTTACACCCGTCGTTAACAATGCTTTGAGGACAAAGCAATTTTAAGGGGAAGACAATGTTATAAACATAAAAATACACATAAATAAGATATTAATAAATATAATAATTAAATGATAATTAATAATAATGAAAATACATGGCTATTGGTTATGGGCACCCTTGTGTGGGTTTATAAGCGAGCCCTCATTTCTCAATTGTAATCATCTTATTTTTATTCATTATTCAATATACATATTATTTCAATTCTATAGTGCATGGTCTTTTCGTAACACTCAATAGGGAGAAGTTCAAAAAATTTTAAGAGATGTTTGAAGTTGTGGAAAATGAAATCAACATTAAGAGGGGGTGTTAGATATTGTAAAGTCTATTTCATTAGTAATAAGTCTATTAAATAATAATGTAATATCATAGAGTGGAAATAGGTCGTATGCAATAAATGACATTATTGTGAAATCAAATTATGAAATTAGGTGAATGGTTCCTCACGAGAATAACAAAACTTGCTAGATATATATACAACACCACCTTATGTAATTGAATAAACATTGATATAATACATCTCTCATTTAGACTCTCTCACTTGTCTCTTCTTTATTTTTCATGACATAATTTAACACAATGTGTGTGTATTGCCATGGAGGTCATTGTATACATAATTCAATCTATCTTTTTCATTATTTATATATATTCTATCGTATATAGATTTATGTTTATTGTCTTTCTTATTTTGGGTATTTCTTTAGTAAATGAACTTTGTTCATTTCATAGACCTTATAGCCTCTAATGGTACACCTTTTCTTTGCAAATTTTCTCCAGTTTTTATAGGCCCTTGTGACTTCATGAAATTAAAATTAATCATTAGTCTTAGTTCATTAATAATAACCATTGTCGTTACACTAGGTGAGATAATAGTGTATGCTTGTGATTGTATGTAATATAAAGTGTTACAAAGTTAATTTTTCTTTATAGGAACCGATAAATGTGATTGGAACAAATATACAATAGCCTAGTATCATTAGGTGCAATTACAACATAATTCAGTAACTTGGTGCCATTTGTTGCAAGTACAAAAAAATCTAGTAGCGTAGCTTGACACAAGCACAATTGTCTCAATGCCCAATAGCTAAGTAGATAATACCAAGCACCCAAACACAAGAATCCAAATGGTAACTAACTTGGATAATCACTAGGCACAAAATCTAAATAATAACTTGCCTAACTATTAGCTATTGCACGAGTGCCATTGCTAGTGTAGGATGGAAATTGAGACCCATATTTGACAAATTATCCACTTTTCCATTATATCACAAATTCACTTGTCTCTCATGTAAAGCTAATAAAGTTTTTCTATTATCCATAGGTAAATCAATTCATCTAGGTAAAAATGGATATATCCCTTACCTCCTTAGAGAAGCGTGGCCAAGGGAAACGATGCTCCAATTTTTGCAACTCAATCATGTTTGACAAATCTATTAGCATTCAAAATGCATTTATAACTCATTAAAGGCTAACTAAATGACACTAATATTGAAGATAGAATATCCGAGGACAAAAGAAGGTACACGGATCCAATATTCATACTTCCAACGATTTTGTAATCTTACATGTGCCCATATAAATGGATCTATTCACTTATTGTTCTCATTTATCATTTCCATAATTCTCTAAAAGTTTTTTATGCATTTTCGATCTAATTTGGCTTATTATGAATATTGGAGTGTGCACACAAGTTTTTCCATACTTTGCATTGTTATGCTATTCTAGAGCAGCAACCCCAAACGGAAGCAAGATTCAAAGTAGACAATTGCAAGACTCCCAAGGGACCAAAGTTTCATTAGGGTTCTAATACAAGCATTCCTGTGAAATACCATCTACAAAAGAAAGTCCCTTGATGGATGGAAAACAAACCATTTCTGTAATTGATGGGATAACAACCTAATCTGGTTACTAGTTACACATCATAAGCAAATAATCATATATACAGTGTATCTATTTATCTACAACATACATACATAGATGAAAGGGGGACAAGTAATCATGGACCTAGCAAACAAGGAATCTCTATTATAGTCATAGCCCCTGTATCTCCATCTATACATGACAAACCGATGACATTTTATAGTGCTTTTACAAACAAAGGTAATTATAATTACCATAAACTACTTTTGGTTAGTCGACTAGACAAGTTGATCCAATGACCCGATCCACTTGGTCGACTACATACATACAATTTAAACTACTCTTTTGCCTAATCAACTAGTTGACTAGGGTGCCTACAACACCATCTTACAAATTTTTGTAATCAAATTAAAGCCATACAATCCAAATACATTCAACTACAGAAAGGTCATTCTCTAAGCACTCCTTATTGTTGTTATGTTCTTCTTCCTAGTCCTAGTGACCTATTTTGGTCACTCATGAACAATAATATAATTTCATTTCATTTTATGGTTTGGAAGTTTAATACTTCAGCTATTGTATAGAGGTTTGTTAACTTTCCACATTACATTAAGAAAGGCACATTTCAAGTTAGTGACATTACCCTAGTGACTTGAAATAACTCATTATTAAATGGGCATCCTTACAATGTAGTAGTCCATCCATAAGTCTGGCTTTTGCTTGCTTCCACTACACAATATATTTCCAACTTTAGTGATTGGAAATTCAGACCTGTGAGCATTTAATTCCCTGTATAATAAAAACAAATAGATGGATTGTCAACCCTGACTTGTCCCATGCGATGAACTAAATACCAAGAACATGATGTCATATTGCAATATCAAAGACTCTTGAAAACACTATTGTAAACAAATAACTATATCTGCTACTTGAACAATACTTGGAAATATAACCAAATTATTGCCAAAGGAAACTTCATCTGAAATGAAAACTAACAAATCATATTGAAAAAATATTCTCGAAGACTAGTATATACCCTGAAGTCTCCTCCGACCATGTTTTCATTGTGTCTGAGACTGTTGAACGACATCACATGACTTTGGATATTGGACACACACAGCTAAATTCACAAGGACTGTGAATGGTAAAATCCATCCCATGGAACAATGCATGAACCTACTCTCACACTTAAATAAGATGCAAACATCTTCAATTTCAAATAGATGGATTTTCAACCCTGATTAAAGACAGTAGTCTTGTCCCATGCAATGAACTAAATACCAAGAACATAATGTAACCATATTGCAATAACAAAGACTCTTGAAAACGCTATTGTAAACAAAGAATTATATCTGTTACTTGTACGATAATTGGGAATCTAACCAAATTATTGCCAAAGGGAATTGGATCTGAAATGCAAACTAACAAATCATATTGAAGAAATATTCTAGAAGACCTGTATATACTATGAACTCTCCTCTGACCATGGTCTCCTTGTGTCTGATACTGTTGATCGGCTTCACATGACTTTGGATCATTTGACATACACAGCTAAACTTGCAAGGACTGTGAATGGTAAAATCCATCCCATGGAATACCACATGAACCTACTCTCACACTCAAATAAGGTGCAAATATCTTCAATTTCATGAGCTCTTCTTGTGAGGATTTCCAAAGACGCTTAGAGATTGCCAAAACTCGAAGACTAGAACCTCGATCCTGAAATTAAATCAAGGATTGTCAAAGAAACGAACCAGTAAAATGAGAATACCACAGTTATGTTGGCTACTTAGCAAAAGGCCCATGTTTGAACAAAGGTGACTTGTGGGAAAATAAAAATAACGAAAAAATACTTATTAAACTATTAAACATAAGCCAATAGCTACTTCCTTTCAAAATGCATGCTACTCTCCAGTACATTCCCTTCTCTACTTGAAGAACAGAACCTAGCTGATTACATGGCAAATAACTTCAATCTAGACAGGACTTTGTTGCTGTCGATGCACCCAAAATTCTAAAATACTCACTCCTATATGCTCACAAAATTCGATATGTTGATACAAGAACAGCATTATCAATAAAAATTCCTACTAATTTTGATTCCATATTTTAAGTCACTTAGTTGAAGAATAAATGACAATAAAAAATGTAAGCAACAATTGTTGGAAAATTGGTTGTCATTGATGTCAACCCTAGAAGAATACCCGAAGCAAGTCAAGAATCCCCAAAGTTAATTAAAGAAAAAGAGTATGAAGGGCATTGCAAATGCATGCAAAACCTCCATGGATTGATAGTCTTTGTCAATCCGTTTCCTACGGTAGGTGGCATGCCACGTGGTTCTTCACGGTTGAGGAGATATGCCCTCTTAAAGATGATCATGTAAGGTATGGTCAAGAAGCCTTAACACCACCCCAGAAGTAATGGAAAGAAGCTCCTACAAGTCGGCCCAAGTTTGCAATAAATATTAAATATGTTGATTGGTGAAGTCGGCCCTAATTGACCCCAATTAAATTAAAGTCTAGTTGGCAAAAGATGAAGTCGGCCCTAAAAGATAGAATATTTTTATTAAAATAAAATTAGTGATGAATTATTAAAGTCGGCCCTAATGGATGCAAAATCTAGTATAAATAGGCACTAAAGGAACTCATTCTATATACATCAAATCAATGACTTAGGCTTATATCTGAGGCAAGCAAGACGCATTTTCTGAGGCTATAAAGTTGAGGTTGAAGTCTGTGCTTCTGGGCATATTGAGGCCTGTTCTGAGGCCAAATCTGAAGCGAACTCCAGGCTTGTTCTGAGGTGGTCTCCAAGAGCATCAAGGCAAGTTCTGTGGTGAATTTGTGGCTGTCTGTGGCTAGGACAAGGGCAGAGCTGAGGCTGTAATAGAGGGCGAAAATTTCAGAGCATTGCGGCGAATTTCTGAGTCTTTTCCAGGTCTGTCTTTAGACCAATTCCTGAAGCAAATTCAGGTCTGTTTTGAGGCCTATTCTGAGGCAAAATTAAAACAAACTTAAGGTGAGGTTGAGGAGTGCTTGGGGCAGTCTTTTGTGCAAGTTTCAGCACAGATTTCGAGGGTATTCCAGTGTAGTTCAGGCTTGTTCTTAAGAGGAGAAAGTAGCAAAAGAGGACGTGGAAGAAAGACTCAGAGGCAGGGGGGTAGACACAACCAAGGTGTTAGATCCAATCTTCACTATACTCGTTGCAAAAAGAATGGGTTGCTTGAAGTGGATGACTGGAGAGTCCCATGGGAGAAGATCAAAGAAGATCAACATAATCAGAAAGAGGACAAAGGTAAACCTTCAGAACCAATGAGAGGTAAACAAGCTAAATTTGCTCATTACATTGTTTCCCATTGCAATATAGGAGTAACTGAAGATTTGTTTAACACTTCATATACTCCTTGGAGAGATGCATGGCTTCTTGACACAGGTGCAACCTCCCACATGACATTCTAAAGAGACTTCTTCGAAGACTTCAACGACAATGTAGATAGCGTAGTGTATTTTGCATATAAATCGAGTCTCAAACCTTCGGGAATGGGCACCATCAGGCTCAAATTGCTTGGACTCCCTCATTTTCTTCTGCATGATGTGCTCTATCTTCCTAAGTTGCGGAGGAACTTGCTGTCCCTTGTGCACATCCGACAACAAGGCCACTCTGTTCACATGTTCGATGGCAAAGTTGAAATAAGGAAGGATTCAAACAACATGGTTGTCATGACCAGAATGGAAGATGGAAGACTGGTGAAATTGAAAGGAACATATACACAAAATGCTGCATACCTTTCTCATTGCGATGAAGGTATAATTGTCAATTTGTAGCTCAAAAGGTGTCTCAACTAAGCCTATGTGCCCAAGGCTAGCTGATAGACACAATTAATTACCCAGATCAACTTTAATAATTTTATCCTAAGTTTTAACTTAGAAAAAGTATAAAAGTCATTTAAATGACTTTTATTGATTTTTCACTCAGATTTCTGAAAAGTGACTTTTTGGAAATTAATAATTCACTAAAGTGAATCTTTGGAGGCTTCTAGAAGACTCAAGAAAAGGTGTGTTAGAGTGATAAAAGGAGGCTGAGGGTGAAGGACATAACACATTGTGTGTTGAGTTGATGAGTGAGGGCACTAGCTGAGGAAAAAGAAGTCGATTCTGCAGAGTGAAAAAGGGCGACTTAGCATAAGAGGAAGTGAGCTAAGTGCAGGCAGTTCCAATAGAGACAGAGGCCGAAAAAGAAGGGCCGATTTTTCAGGGCCGAAAAAATAGGACGAGTTTGCTTTCCTGTAAGAAATTTCTGAATTTTTTCTGCTGCTGTAAATTGCAATTTGTAATTCTTTTGAAGCCAATAAAGCCCCTCCTTTGCTGGTTTTCCCCACACTAGGGTTTCTAGGGTATTTAAGGTGTCTTCCTATTTTATGTACTTGGTTTCTATTTGCTTTTGCTGTTCATTTTAGTTAAATAACTTAGTTGTAAATTTAATGCATGATTTTCAGAAGTTATATCAGCATAAATAAATTTCTAGGTAAAGAAAATTCATTGGCATTTTATTTCTGTTTGTTGAGTTTAAAGGAAATTAACATGGTATCATAGCTCAACCTTTGAATACATAAGAAGCCAAGTCCATTTGCTGTGCAGACCAAGTGTAAATCAGCAAGGGGGTCGAGTTACCAAAGAGGGTGTGTGAGTCAGGGCAGCTGTCATAATGGCCAATGCAGGCTTGAGGTTTGAGGATAGGTTGGAGGGAGCTTCAAACTTCAGTCCTTGGAGAGAGCGAATTGGGTTTCTATTGGAGGAACAAGGATTGTGGGAGTTTGCTGAAGGGACAACAATACTTCCAGCAAATCCAACTCAACAACCAGCTCATCTCAGGAGAGATGTGAAGGCTAGACAAATCATTATTGATGGAGTCAAAGACCACATCATTCCTCATCTGTCTGGCAAGAAGACAACTAAGGATATGTGGGAGGCCCTAGTTAAATTGGACCAGTCAGATAACCAGAGAAGGAAGATGCTGCTCAGGGAGAAACTCAGAAGCACAAAGATGGCCAGGGGAGAGTCAGTTGTTACATATCCCACCAAGTTCACTCATATTAGAGATGAACTAGCAACTGTTGGGGAAATCGTGGATGAGACAGATTTGGGGAGGACATCCTTAAATGGCTTCACCAAGCAGTGGGACGTATTTGTTAGAGGTGTTGTAGCATGGGAGAAACTCCTTGATTGGGAGAGGTTATGGGATGACTTCACCCAGGAGGAGCTATGAGTTGGTACTTCATAGGCTAGCCAACCAAAGAGTGAGGATGAAGAGAATCTTGCCTTAGCTAGAAAGGGAAAGTTCAGAGGAAATAAGGGCCCTAGTGCGGGTCGGACCTCTAAGGGAGAAAATAAGAAATATTTCAGCAAGATTAAGTGTTTTTCTCGTCACAAACTAGGCCACT